>BLXL01000173.1:0-13285 GCA_023170135.1 Acarapis woodi
CTTATATCACACTCGTTTTCACAAAATTTTTTTAATAGGTGATTAATGATAAATTTCAAATTTTTTTTTGCCTCCAAGTAGTGTAAGTTTAAAAACAGATTGTATAATTGTCACCGTATAAATTTTATTGATTTGATTGTTAATAAAGAGAAAAATTAAAAATCTTTAAATTCTAACAAGTAATTGAAATTGAATAAACAATCTTGAGTCTGATCATAGCCTCTTAAAGAAAGGAAAATCAGCTCATCTTTGTACCATAAAATTTGACCTAAAATTTTTGCACGATTAAAAAAGAGCTTATTTGCTATATAATGATTTATTGGATCAGCATGGTGAGTGATTATTTGTTAAAAGACGATGACTCGTCAATGTTTGTTGACTGTTCTATATTGAATAAAAATTATCTTAAAAAGTGTGGGAAATAATTAAGGCGATTCGAAGATTGCAATAAATAACATCTTAAACTAATTCATAAAGAGTAATGATCAAGGTGAGTTTTAAGAAAAGATTGAATTCATTTTCTTATCGTTTACAAATTAACATTATAGATAACATGTCTCATGCTAATGTTTGAATAGTGATAATTGGAAAATGTCTAAATCATGGAAAAGATGAAGTGAGTGAGAAAGAAAAATGATCTGCTCAAAAGTGGCGAAATCATATGTAATATATATTCATATTGAAAATTTTCAATTTCAAAACCACACACACATTCATGATTTAAAATTCTTGAAATCCGATGTAATCACTATACAAGTTTAAATCTTTCATTTAGTCGGGTAAATAAGTAGCTCGAACACACATAGGTAGAGAGAAAGGGAGAGTAAAAGAGATGTACACTATGTTTCAGCAACACTGACTCACTTGGACCATTTAAAAAATAATTCTTGAAAAAGGTTTGATAAAGAAAATTAGACAGAGAGATTTATTTATTCATTAATAAATCATTTTACTGATTTAGTGAAAAAAATTCGGTCTAGATGATCACTTCTTTTTGGCCTTCTCTATTTCCTCTGTATCATTGATTGCACCATCAATTTGACACTTCAATTTTGCGTTTTGAACATTTTTGATGACAGTCCAGTCAAATACATAATCGAAGATGTGACTCAATGATCTAAATAAAATTCTGAATAATTGTCTTAAATACATGTAGTCCGGCTGTTCTTGGAATCTAAGACCCTTGCAGTAATTAAAGTACATTACAAATTCAGATGGAAAATCTGTTCATTTTTATTAAATAAATAAATAATAAATAGATAAGTCATATGATTTTAATTGGTTATTATATAAAAATTATTTTAAATAAACATACTTTTACATAATGTATCAACGGATGTACACATTTTTTTCTCTGAAATCTTTTCATATTTTTGTCTCTTGGTGTTAGCTTTCAGACCTTGCCACGGTAAAGTGCCTTTAATTTCAAAAGAATTACAAATTTTTGAAAACAAATTAAAATAAAAAAATGTTTAAATTAGAAATACATACCTCGATTAAAATACATTAAAACATAGCCTAAAGACTCAAGATCATCGCGACGACTCTGTTCGATACCTAGATGAGCGTTAAGTGATGCATACCTAGCGGTGCCAGTAAGATTTTTATCTTCTCTATAAGGAATGTGTTGAAGAGTACGTGATTCCTTATACCTCTTAGCCAAACCATAATCAATTAAAAATATTTTGTTGCAATGTCTACCAATGCCCATCAAAAAATTATCTGGTTTTATATCTCTGTATATGAAAGTTGAAGTAAAAAATTCAAATTGTAAAATATTTGTAAATTTATTTTAAAATGAATCAAATTAAAAACGAAACAAAATTTACCTATGCAGAAACAATTTTGAATGTAAAAATTCAATCCTAGCCAACATTTGATCTGCCAACATAAGAACAGTTTTCATTGTGAAACGACGTGCACAAAATGTAAACAAATCTTCAAGTGATGGACCAAGTAAATCGATAACTAAAACATTGTAATCTTTTTCGACACCAAACCATTTTATGTGAGGAATGCCTAAAGAGTACATATTATCAAAGAATGACCATTTCACAGTTCTGCTCTGATCATAAATGCACACACTTACCCACTCCTCCCTGTAGTACTTTATAAACCCTAGCTTCATATACTAGTTGCGGATGTCGTGCCTTAGCTAACTCTAATTTAACAGCTACTTCATCTCCATTTGTTATATTGATTCCTATTAAAAATCAATAAAATAGGGCATAATATTTGAATTAGAATTTCAATAAATGTATGATTTATTATGTATTTAGAAGAATAAATTAAAATTGATATTTATAAAAAAAAAATTCGATATTGCAAATCAACTTACCTAGATAGATTTCACCAAAAGATCCTGATCCTATTTTGCGGACAAGTTGGTATTTACTACCTACAATCATATCCTTTATATTATTGAGAATAGACATTTTTTTAGTCAAATTGATAACTTTAATATTTGATTTGTGGTGAAAAAATTTAAAAAATAATAACTTCGTAAAGTTATTTTATTAATTTATCTCCTTTTGATTAAAAAATAGAAATATAAGCGCATTTAATTCAATTGGTTAACCCAATAGACAATATTATCAAATTATAAGAAAATATGATTGTAGCAAAACTTATCGAATTTTGAAATGCATTTTTAACTATATTTATTACACCTCCTTAGACTAAAAAGTTGTAACATGGTAGAAAACGGCTTTGTTTAAATTTATTTAAGTAGGAGCTCTGTTTATGAGTGATTAATATAATCAATTTATAATTTCCATTATGATTTATATATGATGTGTATAGATTAATTGAATAAAATTAGATCTATAAATATTAACGATTAATAAATTTTCGAATTCTTTGATTTTTATCATAGTGAGTGCTCAAGAATTAAAAAAAAAATCTCAAAATTTCAATAACTCTTTTATGTAACAATAAATTGCCGAAATTTTTTCAATGTAAATAAGAGAAAATTAAAATAATATAAGAAAAATTACACAAAAAAATTAAAATATTAGAATTAAAAGTACACTACATATTTTGAACAAACATTTTCCAAATTCTCGTATTTAATAAAATACAAAATAGCTATCTAATTTTTGAAGAATTACTTGTAATTTATGTAATAGAGATGTTCAAAAATTTATTCAAAAATTTGTTGACAAACCATTAATATTAAATTGAAGATTTTTAGTTTGAATGGACGAAAAACAGAAAATTAAATCAGAACAGGTCAAAAAAATTTAATCAATTTAAGAGAGATAATATATTCAAAAAAATAATTGGTAATTTTTTCCATTTATCTATTTTGAATTAAACTTGAATGTAAAAAATCACAAAGATTTAAAGTTTAAAATAAAGTTTCTATAACTCTTGAATAAAAAAATTAAAAACTACATTTTCTGATTAAATATAAATTAGTTTTTTTACGCTTATAGAGACAAAAATTTTGAAAAGTTGAATTAAAATTTTAAATAAAATTGTGATTAATCTGATTAATCTTATCGGCGCAGCTGATTTAATAATAGCTCAAATTTTGAAATTATATATTCAGAAAATTCTGCTTTCAACAATATGGATTTTTCTTATAAGAAATACGACAAACTCATTGAAAAATTATGATACTTCGACATAAAATACAATAAAATAAAAATTAAAATTTCAATTTAATCTTTTAAATAAAAAAACAAATTTCTTGATTTTTGTCGAACAAAATTTTATTCGAATCCTAACCATGATTATTATATCAAACACTTTTAAAATTACATTTAAAATTTATTAAAGTATATTTATTACCGAAAATCATTTCTTTAAAAATTTTAAATTAAACAAACGAAAATTCTTGATAAATCAGGAAAGATTCGAAAAATAAATTCAAAAGAAAAACTTTTATTATTAAAAAATTTTTATTTAAAGAATTTTATTTTAAAGAATTTTTATTTAAAGAATTTTATTTTAAAGAATTTTTATTTCAAAGAATTTTAATATTAAAATTTTTTATTTTAAAATGGACAATAAATACGAATAAATGATATAAGATGAATTTATAATATGCTCACTTATTAATAATATCAAAAAATGACTAAAGAAAAGTTTCTTACACTTTAAAGTATAATAATTTCAATAGTCTCGTTTCTCTTTATCCATGAGAAAAAGTGTTTTTGTCTAAAATTCTCAAATTCTTGTGTAAAAATTTAGAAGATCATACTTGAGATCAAATTTAATATATAATTTACTGTTTCATAAACACGATTTTTTTTATGAACAAAGATATATAATTCAATGAATCATGTAAAATATTCAAATGTTACATTGAATGTATAGATAAATACATTTAAGAATAATTAATCAAGAGATAGTGTTCTTGCTAATCTTCAGACAAATAGAAAATAAGAAAAAACAATATTTTTCATAACACATTTTAAATCAAGGTTTAAAATAATTCAAAAAAAAAAAAAAAAAATTCATACGAAAAAACCGCATTGAAGGGTTTAAAATGAAAAAAAAAAGAGAAATAATATATATAACCAAAAAATTCGATGAAAAAGAATCATAATTATTTCAATCAGAATCAATCACATTTTTAGAATCTAAAAAAAATTTCCAATTTAATAGAGCTGTAAGATCTATATAATTTTAAAAGAAAAACAGATCAGTTAGGATTATTCAACAAAATTGAAATTCGTATCAGAAGATAAAATTAGACGCTTTTTGTTTAATTCTAGAAATATATCCAGAAAAGAGCATACTTCTTTGTCAAGGCCGCCCTCAACATACAAACAAAATAAATTTGTTTTGGAAATCAACTGAAATACATAAAATAGATTCTTGTATGAGTTTATTTCAAACAAGCCAGAATAAATGTTTAAAACTTTCTTAAATTTTTCTGATTTAATAAACTAAAATTAATAACAAAAAGCAATGAGAAGATTAATCATTTTGAAAACACCTTTAAAAATTTTCAATAGAACATCTGTGTCAACAATTAGAGTTTGAATAAATGAGAAAATTGATTTGAAATATACAAACTTATTAACTTGAAGAAATTTTAAACTGAAAAAATGGAAACAAAAAATTTTTACCTGATGACATTGAATAGAAAAATATATTTTCAAAGTAAATCGTCAATCAAAAATTTTTATTGATTTGCAAATAAATTGAAATTTTATAAAAAAGACAAAAATTCAACTTTACACAAAATATTTCTGAAAATTGATATCAGATTGGCCTAAGTAATAAAATTAAATAAAATTGATTTTTAAAGAAATTTACTTAAAAAAAAAACATCAAATCACTGGAAAACTAATGAATAGAAGAAAAAAAAATTAACATTTCTTAATAGGTAAAAAATCCTTATTATGAAAATTTTTAGAAATGTTAATTTTTTTACAAAAAAATATAAAGCAATATCCAAAATATCAGGGCCATCAATTTGATATTAATAAATTCTAAATCGGTTTAGTCAGAGAAACATTTTTTATTCCAACCACAAAAATAATATCGAATTTGTGAAAACTTATCATACCTAGATGTAGG
This sequence comes from Acarapis woodi, assembly GCA_023170135.1. Taxonomy (NCBI): domain Eukaryota; kingdom Metazoa; phylum Arthropoda; class Arachnida; order Trombidiformes; family Tarsonemidae; genus Acarapis; species Acarapis woodi. The sequence goes on from BLXL01000173.1 coordinate 5,536, forward strand.
ATTTAAGAAAACTTAATAGTTTCAAATTTAACATTTGATTAATGTATCATTTGAGGAGAATCGCAGGGAAATTCATAAAAAAAAAAATTTTAATAACTTAATGAAACTATATTATGAATTTTTATTTGATACCAGACAACTATTGATTTTTTTGACTCGAAAAAATGAATAGCATCTAAGTATTAAAAAATTTGAATCAGCACCCGCACATTGATTACCGTGAATTAAAAAAAAAATTCCAATTCTCATTAATTTAGAAATTAAACTTTATAGAATTTTGTGGTAATGTGACCTTTTACAAAATGAATTAAAAGAATAATTCAACTCAATCATTTATGTAACGTGTATGGAAATTATTCTTAAATATTATGAGTTTAATTTGGTTTCAATTTTACTAAATAATAAATTTAATTTAGCACGATATAAAGCTAAAAAGAATCATCGGAATGATCAAACATTTGTTTAAACGGAAACCTGTTTTTATCATTCAGAAATTTACTCTATCTATATATAAATTTTTATAAGTTAGATAATTGAATTTTGTTTCTTTAAAAAAGGTAAGCTGTGTTCTTTTCCACTCAATTAGGTAAAATTTAAAAAAAAAAACGAAAAAAAAAAACAAACAAAAAAATTTTTAGAAAAAAAGATCTTTAACATCATAATAATATATCTAATAATTTTGAATGTTTTTGAAGAAATGCTTTTCCCGGGTAGTAAACTTGTGCAATAAAGTTGCAACTAACAAAAAAAAAAAATTGTTTTGATTAAATATCTAAGGAGAGGCAAAGGTGGATTTGAAGTCATTTTTTTTCGAAAATTCGTAACACGTAAAACATCTACTAAGCACTCAAAATTAAACTCGAATGCTAGTCAAGGTTTCAAATTAATTAGAAATTTTAAATACAAAAATTTTTATTTTAAATCTGTTTCAAAAAGATTGAGAATTCTTACTTATGAACGGAAATTAAAAAAAAAAATCAAAGAACTTACCATTTTTCAATAATCAAATTGAGCCAGTATCGTACCCACTAAACACAAAAACAAATTTCTAAATCAATTTAGATGGCTATAAAAATATAGTTCACTAATAAATTCACAAAATGTCTTTCGATGGTCAAGGTTAATTAATATCCGGTGATATATCTGTTGATTTAGAAAAGAAAAAAAAAAAAAATAGTTGAATAGATTTCCAAATGGGCTTTGAAGTAAAATAATTGGAAATTATAAAATTTTAGTTGTGATTTTTTTCCCTCTCACAATCGGCCGTCTGCAAAGTTCAAATAAAAAAAAATTAAAACAAATAGACCCTATTTCGCTCCCACACACATAAACGAAGAATTCTTAGGTATAGTTTTATTTTAACTCATCATAAAAGTAAAAGATGAATCTTCTCAAAAAAAATAGATTTACTAAAAAAAAATCATAGACCTCTTTTGATTCTAAATTATTATTTACATCATTTTTAATTTTTTTAAATAATGTTTTGAGACGATTCATATAAAATCAATTTTCCTTAAAAAAAAATTACTAAAATTAATTGAATCTTCAAATATTGACTACCTCACAAAAAATCGCTAAAAATGGTTTGAAAAAAAAAAAGAGCACGCTTAAAAATGTTTGTTCCTTTCTAACTAAATTCAAAATTATTTTAAATTTTAGTAGACTATAACACGTTGTACTCATTTGAAAATTAATAAATATTTTTTAAAATAATTGATTTTTGCTTTTAAATATTTCTGATTTAATACACATTTAAAATTATCTTGCTATTAATAAATTTCGATGAATTAACTATGAAATTATTTAAACCCGAAAACAGTTCGAAAAAAAAAATTCGCAGCAGCCTTCAGAACGACTACAAACGATTACTGAAAAATGAGTCGAAATCAAAACAAAAAACATAGGCTTTTGTGCACAAATCACAAAACTTATTCGGAATTACGTTGTAATACAAAAAACGAAAAAAAAAAACGATTTAAATCAAAATTAATTTACACACACGATTTTTTACCTTTAGACAAGAAAAAAAAAAAGAATTAGACCAAAATTATTGAATTCCAAATCATTTAAAAAAAAACATCATTCAATTGTCTATCCAATTAATAACTAGTATTAACAAACTTCCGACTAAATTATTAAATCAAGAAATCAAATTTTTTAATTTAAAAAAACTCTTTTGTTTTAGCCTTGAAGATTAACACGACTGAAAAAAACAAGAGAAAGAAGGAAAATAGAAAACAAGAAACATAAAACTAAAAAGAAAAGCAACACAAAGAAAAAGATTGTTTTTGTAAACTATGCAATCAACAGCGCCCTCATCAAGATGGCGATTTGCGTATTGAATTTTAGAATGCTTATATAGAACACATTTCAATTTATTATACTTTTGTATATTCTAAAGAATATCAGATACGAATTTTAACTTTTGAAATTTTCTATGCATTGTAGGTAATAATTTTCACATCAAGTATAGGTATGAGTTAATGTTCATCTAGACTAGATATATTAGAACGTTTTGAAATAGAAAAAAAAAAGAATTCAGCCAGTCACATATGCTTTTGAAATAAAATTCAAAGGATATACCATTACAAAACAATTCAATTAAGAAATTACATATTATCATGATTCATAAAATGACTTGCGAATCACATTGTTTTCTTAATCTCTAAAAAAATTTAAAATCAGACAAAAAAAAATCTTGAATGTTTAATAATTATTTTCATTATTTTTCATTATTTTTCGTTATTTTTCATTGATATTTTGATGCCAAAGAAAAATTGTTTTCTATCTGATAATTTTTTCAAATGGCTTCTTATATTAAAAACTATCCGAAAGCAATTGAAATTTTTTCATTTATTTAAATTGCATAAAAAATAATATTTGATTTCCGCTTCCTTTCCATGAACTTTTTATTCCAAAAATAAATAAAAATATTTCCAACTGATTTTTTTTATCACCTATTCATAGATAATTTTTCATTATATTCAATTAATTTAAATGCTATTCCGACTTATTAAAGTGCTTAAATTAAAGTTTTATCTATAAATTTTCATCATATGATGTCTTACCTATTTTCATTAAATAATTGAAAATGAATTTGATAAACGACTAAAATTTTATTTTTTTTCTTACAAACTTTATAGTAAACAAAAATAATACATCATGATCGATTTGAGGTGAAAAATATGGAAAGATTAACAAAAATAAAAACATGATATTCGACTATATATGTAACCATTGATAATGACTTTTTTGTAATTATATAAAGTGTATAGGTGATTTTAAATTAATTATTCTGAAAACTGGCCAATATGAATTTTTTGCCATATTTACTAAATATTCTATCGAAAAATTCTCGTTTTAAACTATTCAGACATCTACATATATTTGGTTTTTGAAAAAAAAAAAGAAGAAAATAAATTAAATTAGCTATCAGAATTAACAGATTAGATAAAAATAATTTACCTTCGATAAATGACGCTTGATCGAAATCGAGTGATATCAAAACTAGCAGCATGAGGCATATGTATAATAAAGGCATTAGGGAGAACAATAAATTCAAAATTGTTAGCTGCTAGTTCCATTATATGTGAGACCTTATTATAACCAAAGCCAACAAAATTAGTATCGTATCGAATGACGTCGTTTCGCACCACAATATAAGGTTCGAAATCAGGTTTCCATCTTAATGAAATTAGGAAAAAAAAAATCAATCAATTAGAATGTATTTGAAAAAAAAGTGATTGAGCTAACTCGATCTTATAAGGTTTAGTCGCCGTTTTGAACTTTTGGTAATCAGTTTGCTGATGTCCTTTAATCCAAATATGAAATCGAAAAGTATATAATATACCAATATTGAGTTGTTCAATAAGTTCCGTTTTACTTTTTGGAAAGTCGATTTTATATCTTTGAGTTTCGAATGCTGGTACGACAAATGCTTTTCGGTGCATTTGCAGTTCAACTGATAAGCTATGTTTGATATATTCGTAGAGCGTGTACATAGGAAGAAAATCAATATCAGAAAGGAAGACATAAGGTGTGTTAACGTTTTCCAATGCAATGTTTCTCAATCTATTTATCGGATAAAAATCACCTTCTTTGTAAACGATATGGTAGCCAATGTTTTTTCGATATTTCAGAAGTTCAGAATCTAAAATGTAACCTAAAAAAGAGTGTGCTTCTGAATCTGACATATAAAGTGCTAAACTAATGGGTCCTTTCCAATGTTTTGATAGTTCTTCAATCATTTGAAGTCGATCCATTGATAATTGAGCCACCAGCGTCACATCGTTTGAATCATAACTTTCATATTCATAATCAATATAATAAATATGTGTTCGAAAACTTATTGTCTGTGAACGCTTCACTTCATAACATTGATCCTCTCGATCAATATCCGATTCTCTGCTCTGTTGTCTGTTGATGCTATTGTAATCATTGTAGCTTTCATGATTTACAGATGATACATGGTAATTTTTAACATTAAAATAACTATTAGTTTGATCAATAAATTGCTCATCTGATCTATTATAATGATCGATTTGCATAGTTGAACATCCGATTAGCTCCCTTCTCAGCAAATTACCATCGTACTCTAAAAATGTCAAATATAAATTTCGAAAATATTCTAAATGTTTATTCTTCACTTTGAGTTTTTTAGGTGAATTCCAATGGATAATCTTTAAATCTTGAACATCCTTATAACAAATTTTATCCCATAGTGTATTATCAGATAATTGAACATTCCATTGACAAGGTAACTTATATAGCAAATATGGATTATTTTTTATAACTGAATTAAATATATCTTGATCAGCAAGAGAAGTTGCTAACATAGAGAGCAATTCTTTTTCTGCAACCATACGCCAAAGATGATTCCAATCAAAACTTCTTAACTTGTCTAATTTTAATAACATTACACCAGTATTAAAACCTCTACCTATAGCTTGCCATGGCCTGTAATTGAAAAAAGTAAATTAAAATATTGGAACAAAAAAAAAAATTTAAATTATTTACCTATAATTTTTCCAAAGTTTTCCAAGATACCAATTTGATTGATTTTCAACTAAACCAATTGCTTCGTTTTTAAAAAAACTAAATTGTTTCCATAAATCACCAATATCAGTTGCAAATGCAATGTCAGTATCAAGAACAATTACTTTTTCAAGTGTATCAGGTAATATTTTGGGTAAAATAAGTTTCATAAGACCATAGTCACCACTGTAATGTTTATTAGGAATCCAATTGACTTCTGATCTTAATTTCATATCGGTTAGATAATAATTCACTCTAATTTCAGGTATTTTCCAAGTATCGAATAAAATTCTAAGTATTTTCTGTCCAATGTTATCCGAAATGAAATGAAAATTGAGCGGATTCTTTCGATAAAACAAGATTGATTTTATCACTGTTACCACCGATCTAGTAGCATTGTGACTAGCACACACAATAGCAACATGAATGATTTCACATTTGTTTATCTTTTCATAACTGTTTTTTATTTTTTGATTTGCCGCCGCTTTGACTTTTCCTGAAATCAGTTTGGAAAATTTACTCCTATCTTCATCATGAGAAACGTTGGTTTTGAAATTAAGTTTTTTCTTCTTTTTTGAAACAAGTTTAAGTAGTTGGTTCTGTGATATGCTCAACTGATACCTAAGAATATTATTTTGATCTTCAACTTCTCGCAGTCTTTGGGCGATATCATTTTTATGTTGATTAAAACCAAAAAAATTATTTTCTAAATTAGAAAAATTTATTATTGGAAATCAAACATGTAAATCATGAAATCGATTTCAAAATTCATTAGATACATACCACTAAAACGACCATCAATAAATTTAATCACACTGGATTTTCCGAGTTTGTTTAGATAAATATTATATACAAGCATAAAACCAGCAGGTGATAAACATATTAGAACAAGAAAAATTCGCCATAAATTAATATTTTTTCTTCGGATTATAAATCTACATCCTTTAAGATTTCGAAATATTCTCATTTTAAATACTTGATTTTTTTATCATCATTCATTAAATTATGAAAATTTTTAATGAGTCAAAATTTCAAAGGCAATTACTTAATTTTACATCACAAAATCATATCAAATTGTTATTATTATAAAAAAAAAATATTTCATTTTTAAGGCTAAATCAAAAAAAGATACAGAAAATATTTCATCCTAATTCAAACTGATCGTGATTAGTTGTAATAAAATAAAAAATTTATAAAAAAAATTAATAAAATCATATTGAAAAATTCTAAAAACTCGGTTTTAAAAGCGGTGAAGAAAATAAAGTTTTAAGTCATATATAATCCAACGATATATAAACATAGTCAAAACTGAACGCAAAAATCATTACTATATTGAAGATCCGGCGCCAAACGAACTTCGTACTTTATTAAAATCGTATTCTGCAATTTCACATTCGCCATCTAGTTGAATTAAGTTGTCGCATATTGTTCAACTATATTTGATAAATTGAAATATTTATTCGATGAAATTTTTTTTCTTGTAAGCTTTTGAAATTTCATTCATTACATCTCTTTTTTAATTGCTCCATAATCTTTTGATTATGTATCGAATTCATTTTAAGTTCCTGTATACTAGTACGAGCATCTCTTAACTATAAAACATAAAGTATAAATTTCAATCTTTGGCTTAGATCATAAAATTTTTTGGTTGTGCAAAAAATTTTACCTCTCTTAATAATTTGCGCTCATCATTTTTTAATAAATCAATATTAGTTTCGATAATTTCTTTCTCATTCAAATATTTAGCGATCTCTTGCTTAAAATTCATTTGCACTTTACGCAATTTTTCTAGATTATCTTTTTCTTTTAAATATGCAAATTTAAGTTCCAAAACGTTTTTATCTGTTTTTTAAAAAAAAAAAAGTATATTTCAAAAATTTATTTTCTAGAAAAATTCAAGAAAAAAGACAAACACTATTAGGCATATAAAATCTTTGTTTTCAAAATATCTATTATGTGAGAAGTCAATGAACGCTCAGAGTTTTTTTTGGCTAGAATTTTGCAAACAATTTTTTTAGCAATTTTTAATTTAAATTTTTCTCTATTCTAAAATAGTTGAAGATAATTTAAAAAAAGATAATGAATTTTTTAGCAAAAAAAAATTTAGAATCATAAAAAAAAAATAATACATTTTTAGTCAACTCTTAGTTGCAAAAAAAAAAGTTTAACTCACGCAAATTTTGATCTTGATCGCTTTTTATTTTATTTAAATTTAATGTCTCCAAACTAATTTTTTTCAAATTATTGAAATCGATAGGCAATTTCTGAGTTAGCTGTTCATTTTTATTTTTCTCCATTTCAATTTGCAATTTTAATCTATGCAAATGTTCTTGTAGTTTATATTTATAATTAACAAAATTTTTAATTTTTTCATTTAAATTTTCTCCGTTTAGAGTGTTCACCAAATCTATCAAATGCGAACCGTTATTCGTTGATTCGATTTTTAAAACTTCTTCTTTGAATTTATTTAACTTCATCACTTCATAATTTATTAAACTCTGCACATAGTCACACACCGAACTCTGAAAATTAGAAGGTAATTCATTTTGACTCGCTTCTAGATTTGAATAATCACATTCAGTTTTCAAAGAATCAATAGCAATTTCACCATTAGTTTCATGGCATGTCGATAGGAGTAAATTTTCCAAACTGATTTCAGGAAAAGTCAAAGCGGCGGCAAATCAAAAAATAAAAAACAGTTATGAAAAGATAAACA
>BLXL01000178.1:0-15604 GCA_023170135.1 Acarapis woodi
AAAAAAAAAAAAAAAAAAAAAAATTTAACGAACTGACTTTAGAAGCTATCGTTGTATTTAGAATCATCATATAAAAGCTATTTTTTCTATTTTTCTTGAAATAGTGAGTTTAATATGTTTTTATTAACCATCTTAAATATTCTAGATTATTGAAAGAAAAATTTTTAGAGATTTATTATTTCATGATTTTTCAAACAGCTCTAATTAAATCAAATAAATAGGATTGATAAGACTACAACTGATATATGCAAAGATCTAACACAATTTTTTTTTTTCAAAATGACTTCTACAATAAGTGTTAAAGATGTTGATTTAGATTTTTTACCCTTGATCTATGATATAGTTAGATGGTAAATTTAAAGTTTCATTTATACATCAATTATTTATCAATTAATTATTTTTCTAATCTTACAAATAACTTGAATATTTTTTTAACATGCTTAGTATCGAAAAAGAAGTGAATGTGAATGCTACAAACCAAAAGTTAATTAACCGAGAACAAAATGACTGTCACGAGAAAATTTTAGGATTAAAAAAGAAATTTCAAAAAAGTAGAGATCAAATCAACAAGGTGGGCGGTATTGATTTAACGAAAGAAGAACAAATCAAGAAATTCGAAATCTTAGACAGACAATTGTCAATGAAGAAAGGTTTGCTTTCAAGATATAAAAATTTCTGTCCGATAGATACTAGTTCCAAGAATTGATCAACAGATTTATTATGTTTCGTTATTCGTTCATTCGAAAATTGTGTACTGAGTTCAGATTAAATGAGAATTTCAGCAATAATCCAAAATTTAGTTTTGCTAAAAGTTTCGAATATTTAACTACGTCAAAAAAATATGAACAATATTCAAGCGCAACTAATTTTAACGATCTATCAAAGTATGATTGTGAAATTTCGCAAAAATATAAGGAATCACATTTTTTATCATTCAGCGACTATGATCATTTGCAATTGAAAAGCAAAATTATGATATGTGATTCAATTAATTTGAAATATTTAAATGAATACTCTAAAAATTACGGAAAAGAAAATCAAAATTTTCGTAAATTTTTTGACTCATTTTTCAAAAATAAGTTTAAACTCTTATTGAGAGAAAAATTCAAACAATCACCCGATTTGAAAGAAAGTTTTCTGCTTTCGATTGATCCTAAACTTCATCTTAAGATACTCTATTATTATGGTAATTTTTACTACTGCGGTGAATTAGACGGATATGAGGTATCCTTTTTTCAAGATTACATGGCTATGAAAACGAGTATGAATTATAATTATGACATTTTTGAGATAATGACTATTATGAATGCTATATTTAAATTAAATCTTAAATTAAATCATATTACTCTAAAGAAACTGATTGATATATTTAAACAAGCAAATGATCGAGATCAAGGATATCTATTTTATGGTATTGTACGATTGATTAGACAACAAGATTATTTTGATGAAGATTTAATCTTATCAATTAAAGAAATTCTCAAGCGAAATCAACAATATTTAAATAGTCAGTCAATGATCAACATTCTTGGTTCATTAGCTTCTTTTAACTATTATGAGAATGAAGTTATACAAATTGTCGAACCATCACTTTATAACCGTGATGATCTCAAATTCAAAGACCTGACAAAATTGTTGTGGGCATGTTCATTATTTAATTACAATTTTAATAATAATCCGCAATTTCTTGAATTTATTTTATCCAAAATTCGATCATGCACACATTCATATAAACTTAGGACAAACGATGCAATTGATACAATTAAATCACTTATTCTTTGCAATATTTATCATCTAGATACATTTAATTTCCTTCTCAACAATCCACAAATCAGACAAGATTTAATTTCATCTGATCGAAAAACTAGATTAAGCTCCAACTTATTTTTCATCATAAAATCGCTTGAAATTGAGAGACCTTATTTTCCTATTGATTATGCATTAAAACAATCTGCGATTCCTGTTTCTAAAGACTTAAAAATTGAATTATCCAATCGTACTGATTTTAACGATTTTATCAAATTTTTAATTAGCAATTTAAATTGTAAATTTAATTATGAATTTGTCTATCCATTATCTCACTTTAACATTTCATCAATTTTACTTACTTATACTGAAAATCAAACGAAGAAATCAATTTTTCTTGAACTCGCTGATAGAACAAACACAATGATTAATAATTATAATCAACCAAAGGTATACTTCAGAGCTAAACTAAGACAAATGCAGACAAAAGGTATGTCTTTTATTCTCTATAAAAGATCAGGTGATACTTTCGTCAAAATTTAATGGAAAATTTTTTAGGAAATTTTCATATATTTCTGTAATAGAGCTTTTAAATATTATGTGAATTGATGAACAAATACTATGATTGTAATAAATAATTTTTTTTTACCTTATTAACTGATGATTTTCTCGAATTATTCTAGAACAAAAATTTATAATCTATTCATTTCTACCGCTATGTGGCACTTAAATTGTGTGCAAATTCAACAGGTAATTATATAGAATGATCAAATGTGAGGATCTGTTCAGCTTTTTTATTATAATCTATAAAAACATGCTAGAAATCAACTAGAATGGTCCGTGTACTTATCGATTATGAGTATGCATATTATGTACTATTCAGAACATCTACTAGTTATGTGTACGTTTATATATATAAACTCTAGATTGGTAATCTTTGTTAATAGTATACAATTTCTTACCAGGTAAGGCGAGTTTAGAAATTTGTGTTCTCTATGTTTCCTGAGTCAGTTCACTGGTTAAAGCTGAAAAGGGACGATCGTTTTTTTTTTTTTTTTGAAATTTTGTGAAATTTTTCATTTTTTCTTGAAGATGAGTAGTTTTTAAAACAATTAGATTTCTAGATATCTATGCACAAATTGCAATTTTTCTTGCTAGATTTTGATTGCAATCTGTTGATTATTTAAAACAAAATCAATTTCATTACTCTTTTCAAAGCGATTTTTTCCTTTTTTGTTTATAACATTTATATGAGTCTTTTATCATTTTTATATGTCTAACCAAGATTTTATTTTAGTTTAACGATAGAAAATTCGCATTTAAACACACGGAAGTCAGAAAGAAAATTCTATAAAAATTAAAGTGATAAATAATTAAATAATCAAAATATAGATTCTGGACATTTAGAAACCCAGTAAGTCTAAGAATGTCTAAGATATATATACACACAATTTTTCAGAGAAAAACAAGTCTAAAGTGTATTAAGGTATAGTATTTTTTTTCTTTTCAAAATACTTCTTGGCCGATTTTGTCATCGAAGGTTGATTGGTAAGCTTACATATTAGAAAAAAATCATTTGATGCTTTTTCTTATGTTACAAACTTAAGTCGATCATATTTATTATTCAATAAATCAGCCTTACATGTTTTTCTCACATTTTAAGTGATTTGAAAAATTTGTGTTGAAAACAAAAAAAAAATGGACAAAAATCAATTGAAAAAAAAATTAAGTATAATCAGCAAAACTATCGACCATCATTTGAGTTATCGTATATCACCAACTCAATCATCAAATCAATCACCAAATCAATCACCAAACATAGGTCGACAAAATCAATCAAATGAAAAGATAATAAAAGTAAATAATGATCAAACTAAATTACTTGATTTCGATGCATTAGGTGAACGAATATTTAGAGATTTCACAAATACGTTTGAAAAAGATGGTAATATGTAAGTTTTGTTTATCATTAGTGTGCTAAAAAATTAATGATTTCAATTTTTGTTTGTAAGATTGGAGTTTGATATAATTAATGTCGAAGAAACGTTATTTAATAAATCGCCTGTTATATTAATTGATCATAATATTGCGCTTGAAAGTTGGTGCATAAAGCCTGTTTATAAATATCTTTATAAGCAACTATTAAGTCATAATAAAAAGGAACTTTTACTTAACGAAGAAGATCTAAAACAAAAAACTAGACTTATGTTGCTTTTAAATTCAAACATACCATTTATTTGGAATATGAGGTGAGACATTATTTAAAATAAAATGAAACTTTAACTTAATTAAAATTTTCTAAAAATAGAAAAAGTCTTGTTGAAGATAATCTTTTAACAGTGGAAGAAGATTTGAAAGTATCGTATCTTGTATTAAAGAATAAGCCTAAAAATTCTGAGAATTTTATCCATCGAGAATGGTTAATCATGTACTTATATAAGCAAGGTCAATTGACAAATGAAATTTTAAATAGAGAACTTGAGGTGTGTTTAGAAGCGGCACATCAACATGCACATAATTATTACGCATGGAATCATCGTTATTACATTGTAAAAAAATTCTTTTCCGCCGATCTTGACTTTTTGCTTAACCAAAACGAATTAATTAAAAAATGGATCAACAATCACATTTCCGATTACTGTGGTTATCATTTTAAACAAATGATTTTGAATATCATTTTTAGTCAATTCGCTAAACTAAATCAAAAGAATAAAATTATTGATCTTTTGAATCATGAGAATATAAATTCGAAAAAACTACTTCAAATATATCCCAATCAAGAAGCACTTTTTTGTCATAAACGATACCTATTGAAATTGAAACATTTATATACTGGCCTTGATTCGAATGATGTGAATGAAGAAAAAGAATTTGTTAGACAAAGCTATGAATTGGCCAGAAAATTTGAAAACAATTGGTTGATAATCTTAATGAATCGGTACACGAAGTGGATTGAGTACAATTGTAAAATACACATCGATGCCAATTGATTTATGTCATCAAAATAAGAAAAAATAAACTGTACTATATTTTGAATTATCTTTTTTGTAAAAAATAAATTAAGTCACTCTTTCTAATACAAATAGCCATTCAACAATTATTTTGATAGAATTATTTTATATACTATTATATAAACATATATTTAAAAAAAAAAAACCATTTAGAAGTGTTATAAACTTTATAAGCTTGATAAAAATTTATTCAATTTGTGTGCATCGAGTAGCAGATGTGTTTTTAAATTAAAAAATATTTTTATCAATTTGACATTGATGATAGAATGGAAAAATTTAGCTGGAGATAGTAACTACACAATCTATATTGGTATAAATACCAGCTGATGTCACTTGTCTTATAATATCACTACTAGTATTCTTCAGATCAATAATACGTTTATAAATTCTCATTTGATATCGGTCCCAAGTTTTAGAACCTAGGCAAAATGAAATTGCAGTGAAAAATGAAAAGTTTTTAGAATAAGCATTTAAGATTAATGTGAGATCAATCATAAGTGAAACTAACCCTCTCCGCAAGGTGTTTTTCGAGTGGTTATTCTCAATGTACGCGTTGGTAAACGAACTGGACCATTAACCGGTATTTTCTTGTCATGGGCAGATTTGATAAAATCAGCACATACTTAAAAAATGAAAATGAAGTTTAGCAATTAAATCACATAAAAAAAATCTAATAGAAAATTAAAGGAAGTATGAACGAAAAAATTTTATGCACACCTTTTTCGAGCAATTGTAAATTAGGAGAAGTTAATGTCATACGAAAATTGTAGATGAGAGTTGGATCTTCCTCCACGGATTTTTGTTCCTTTAAATTCGACTTGAAAAAAAAGAAAAATTGTGTAAATAAATTTTAAAATTTTATATAAATGATTTTAAATCTTCAAAACAACATTTTAAAAATTTGAAAAAGAAACTAGAACTATTTTACTTTCATTTGAACTTTCTTTAAGACCTACCATTTCAAAAATATTTTTATTCTTTATTCAATAAATTTCTAGATAAGCTAATATGTTTGAATAAGTGACTTAAATACGAGATCAAAATATTCAAATCATTCGAGGTGGAAAAGGAAATGCTATATGATTCATTAGATTAATTTTGTAAACAAACGCGATGCTAGCGCTTACTGGCTGAATCTGTTGGCGCGTTATTTTTTAATTTTTAAATTTTAAATTTTTTTTAAAAAGTTATGAAGAATTCTTTAAAGATTTGTTCAAAACACATGTTTGACTTTCTCTTTTATTAGATTGAATAAATTTTTTCCAATTTGAAACTGAGCTATTATTGAAATCTAGCTAAAATTTAAGTTTATTTTAATTTAAAGTTTGAGTGAATACTGTTTTTTTAGTAAATAAAAATAAAAATATAACAGATTCAATTTTTACAATGCCTATTCTTTTTTCACCGTTTATAAATAAAATCATTTTACGCTTTTTTTTTTTATGAAATTTAACGCTTTTTTATTTTTAATTAGGTTATGATCGCAATTATGGCAGAGAATGATTCTAAGGTAAAATTTTTTTTAATTAGATTATTCGACTATGTATATATATATTCAAATTTTTTAAAATAAGCAAGCAAAGTCAAGGAAGCTTGGTAAATTTAAGACACAAAGTTTTTTGAGCAAAAAAAAATTTGAATTCTGCCGTTTTTATGGAAAATATGTGATTTGCAGCCTAAAAAATATATCAAAAAATATATCAAGAAAAAAAAGTAATGCCTGTCGGTTTTGGCCAAATAATTATCAATCTATTTTAAAATCTAAAATTAATTTCAGTTTCTTTGCACATGTACGAAAATTGAAGAAAAAATTACACGAACTGTTAATCTTTGAAATCGATGAAAGGAAGAGTAAGTATCATTTTTCATAGAAAAAATTATTCAATTTTGAATTCGTAAATTGATAGGTCATTTAATCAATAATAGAAAGGGTAGAAAATCAACAAGGGAATTCAATTTATTTCAAAAAACTAAACGATTCGAACAAAGAATTAGACCGAATTTCAAAACGAATTTCTATTTGTAATATTAATCTAACTAAGCCTATAGTAAAAATATTGGAAGATCGGCAATATGAAAAAAGTGAAAGCAAGCCCATTGATATTGTGAATCAACAATCAAATCATGAAGAAATAATTGATTTTGGGGCAACATCTGCTGAAAATGATTTGTTTCGACAAATGATAAATCTTAATTCAATTTTTGCTATATCTAAACAGAATTATCAGTTTTCAAAGAATAGAGATTCAAAATATATAAATAATATTAACTCGACAAATAACGACAAGCAAAAAATAAATCATCCATTAGATATTAGAAAAAATAAAAATTATCTTAAGAAATCTTTGGAAAGTGTTCAAATCATAAAGAAAACAGTTGATCATAAACTTATTAAGCATGAATTTGAAAAAAAAAAACTATTACTTTGTAAAAAAGGCACTAAAGAAATCAATGAAGATTTTTCTCTTCGAGGACCATCCACAGAAATGGTTCAAAAATCAGAAAATCGAACTGAACATACTTATGATAAAAATGAACACGTAAATGATGTATGGAAAAATTCAGGTTACAAATACTCTAACTCAATAAATTACATAAACTTAGAAGCCAATCAAAAAATGAATATTAAAAAAAAATCTTCACCCACTATGCTCAGAAAAAAAAAAAAAAAGTTTGGTTCGGCTGTGAATGATGCTAATTCAATCATAAAAATTATGCAACCCGTTCAAAATCTAATTCAAATTAAACAAAAATGTATTAAATCTGCTTTAAATAAACAACCTTATGAAATTCGAAAAATGCGTTCTTCGACTAAGTCAAATAGCCTTTTCGAAGATATTCAAATTTTCACTTGGACACCAACTATTTTCAATTTAAATAGAATACTAATTAATTTATTTAAATAATTTTTTTTTTAATCTAATTAAAAATCACTTGATAATTGATTAATTTTGTATTTTGAAAAAATAAATTATAATTTTTTTTGTAAAATTTTTATAGTTTTTTTTTTTGCTTATGAAATATTAATACTTTAAAAAAAAAAATTAATGCATTTGAATGAAAATTTGTTATTTAAAAATAACGGATAACTAAAATTCATATAAATAATATTTTCATTATAGATTCTTTCGCTTGTTTCAAAAAAAATATGCCATCAAATTTTATTTTATATTAGGTATGCATTATTATGACTGAATTTTCTTAATTTCTTATATAAAACTTTTTTCAAATGAAGGGCATTTTGTTCAAAAATCACGTTAGTCTTTTAGTGTAGAATGCAAGTAAAAGTGATCTTAAAACAGATCAAAAATGCAGAGGCGTAAACCTGTTCCAACTTCACATACATGGTAATAACAAACGAAAAATTTCTCAGAATCTTTTTTTTTTTTTTATTTCTTTAAATTTAATTTTAATTTTTTTTTTTAGTCAAATTAGTTGTTTCAAATACTTTTCTTTAAATTAATATTGAACCTTTTTCATATTTATAAAGAGCTAGAACGAAGTTAGTGAAGAAAACTTCATTATGATCTATTTGCGCAATTTGTTATTGTTTTTTAGCTTTATCAATTTATCATCGAGTGATGATTATCAACAGCATTTATCATCAAGCAATTCATTCCAAAAATCAATTCAAAATATAAAAAATTTGCGATACGACAATCAGCCAAAACAAGTAAGTTTTAAAAATCCGATTGAACGTGAAAATGTATACAAAGTAATCGACAACGAATTACCCAATTTTAAAGTCAATCATCAACGTATTATCGATTACAATCAAAAGATTTTAGAACTTGATCATCAGAATTTAAATCAGCAAAACTTAAACTTGCAAAAGCCTGTATTGGACAATATTAATCGAATCAAAGAATTAAATAAATATAGTGAAGAGATAGCTAAAGATTTAGAAAATCACAATATACATTATAATCAAAAAAATGAAATTGAACGTGAAAATCTTTTGCCCGATGTTCATTTTAAACCTTATTTGTTGAATAAAACAAATGATCTTTTACCTCAATTACCAGTTATAACGAATTGCCCGATTTGTTTCAAATTGGTACGAGATGAGCTGATTGATGAATATGGGATGCTCAAAAAATTAAATGATCAACTTGAATATATAAAAAATTACCCAGAGGTTATTCAAGGTAAATGATAACAATTTAAAAAAATAAACTATTAATATTCTCTGATATTCATTTGTAATTTCAAATGATATTAAATTTAATAAAAATAATCGACTAATTTTAAATTATTCTTTCATTTAAGATTTATCGTTTCAATTCAGATTAAGAGAATTAGCTTCTTTAGTGGACAGTCTTGTAAAAGATGCAAGATACTCACAAATCGATGAGCATAACATCATTAAAAGTATAAAAGATCTTAAAGATCGAATTCATAAATTAACTATTATTCGGGATCAAATTACACAACTACCAGAAATTGAAAAGTTTCTTATTTATTCGACATCTAATATGAGTGCTATTGACGATCTAATCAAGCAAATTCAATCGGGAGTTGAAAATTCGAGAAAATTTCTTGACAATCAAGGTGCGTACGCGTTGCAAAAAGCTTGGGAACGATCCTCAAAATTCAATAAGCAGAGTAGCAGATTAACTGAAATCGCTAGAGATAGCAGACACTTGGCGAATGAACATTTTCTTGACGCTAATGAAGTGTTCAAAGTTGCAACTAATAGTTTAAACACAAGCCAAAATGCTTTTAAATTAGCAAAAGATGCAGTTTCAACTCAAGAACTCTACAAAAATGCAATGGATAAGCTACGAAAACAGTGGGTCAGTACACAAAATCTGATTATGAAAATCGCTAAGATAGCAGATGAAGCTCACAGAGAAGCTTTGAAAGCTTATAATGAGGCATTAGATCTATATTCGAAGAGTTCATTAAACTCACCTCTTTCGAGGTCTGATCGAACAAATCAGGATGTCGATTGGACTATTGGTCAAGCATTGAAAATGATGACTGAAGTCGATAAATTATTAGAACAATACGAGATAACAATAAATGGTAATTTAAATAAGTTGACCCATGCTCGTAATCTACTAGAACAAGTTCAAGAATTACAAACAATCACAAATTTATTACTTCATGAAACACAAGAAGGTTACAATCGAGCGTTATCTGCTTTCGAATCCGGTGAATTAACATTAAAAGATGCACAAAATACATTGAGCATATTGAAAGAGTTTGATAATCTAGTAGCAAAATCTAAATTAAAAGCTGAAGAAGCTCTAAAAAAAGTAGAAGAAATTCATAATTTAATAAAAGATGCTGAAATAAAAACTGAGGATGCTGAACGTGCTTTAAAAGGAAGCCTACAAGAGGCACTAGAGGCCAAGGAACTGGCTTTAGAAGCACAGCGTATTGCTGAGAAAGCATCCATACAAGTAAGAAAAATAAAAGATCAAGCTTTTTCGATCAAAAACAGAGGATCCGAATTAAGAAAACGAGTTGATTTTTCAAATTTAAAAATTGATGAATGTACAGGTCGAGTTGTTCAATTTGAGGGCGAAGGTGACAAGGATAGCAAACAAGTCAAAGATATTTTAGAGAAAGGAAATCATGCTAAAAATTCAGCAAACGAAGCTCTGACTAAAATTGAGAATACGGTTAATTCTTTAGAATCAATTTTAGATGAATTAAAGAATTTGCAGCAAATCGATTCATCTTTACTTGAAGAATTGTTTCAATTGCTTGCTAAGGCCGAACAAGAATATAAAGAAGCCGATCTAAATAATAGAACAAATACATTGAATGAAGTTCGTGAGCAGCAACGTATTTGGATCATTGATTATGAAAAATTAATTGCCAAACTACAACTAGATGTTTTGAATATTGATAAAATTAAACAAGCCATACCAGATAAATGCTTCAGACGTCTTAGACTTGAACCATAGTTATTTAATCTCTAAAGTGATGTAAATATTAAGATTAGAGATGTAAATAAAATTTTTTTTTTCTGAAATCAAAAAATTATTCTCATCGAAAAAGAACAATAAATAAAATTATGAATTTTAGGAATTCATTTATAAATTTTTTTTTTTTCATGTTTCGTATTAAAATTTTTTATGTAAAATACTTTACATTATTAAAAATCTATATTATGAAAACAAATTTTGGAATATTAAGAATTTGTAACATGGATAGTCTTGAAATATTACTTTCGTTTAGCACAAATACTACACTATATTCTCTATTCATCAAATATATATAAAAATATTGATTTTCAAGTCACTTTTGTTAAATCAGAATCAAAAATTAAAATTTTTTTTTTTCATTTTTTGTAACGTTCTCAAATTGCTTTAATTTTGAATGTTCAACGAATTTTTATTTCATTTTTATATTTTTTCTAATATAAAATTTTTCACATCAACTCTAATATTATCTAAAAATTACATTTGAATCTTATGAATGTCACCTTAAAAATTTAAAGAAAATTTAAGATGTTAGGATTTTTATTTTATTTTTATTTTATTAGATAACATCTATACGAAACTATTTATATTTTGATATATATTTCCACATAGATATTTATGATATAAATTCTTTCAAGAAGAATTTTCAAACGAAAAAAATTTAAAAACTATATTATCTCTTTTTTTCACTTGATGGCTATGTTTTATACATTTTCAAAGATTCAAATAATGCATGGAATTTTTAAAATTTCAGTATAATTTACGAGAAATTTGTTATCAGATACTAAAGAAATATATTTTCGAAATTATTCTACAATTTAATGAGTATATAAAAAACTTAAAAAATTTTTGAAAAAAATCTTTTGAAAAAAAAACCACTTTCAAGATTGATTTAAACGAATTTTTCATACATAATCTATTAAAAGAAAATAAATTTCAGCCTATATTCTGTTTGGTGTGAAAATCCTACACGAGTGTATAAATCAAATTTAAAAAGTAGGTTAAAAAAATTAAAACTAACATTTATCTGAATATAAAATTCATTTTCTATAATTTATATATTAATTTTGTAGATTTTGTAATTATTAATGTTCAGATAGACTTTTTAAATTCATATAGCAATAATTTAAATTAGGCAGAAACTATTTCAAATTTAAGATGCTTTTCGAAATTTTGGATGTGTGGAAAATTTGATATTTAATACGCAGATTTGATTGATTTTTTATAATCTTCAACGTGATTTCTATTATTGGCAAAATTATGGGAAAATAATTAAAAAAATATAATTTTTTTGTAATCATTCCTTATTAATGATTTTGTGATTTATAATTATTTATTATTTATAAATCATATTAATCATGTATCTTATTTCGCAAACGATAATGGATAGAACTAAATCAAATTATATTATTTTAAATTGTTTTTGAATTCTTTTTTCTTTTTTTGAATTTTTTATCTAAAACAGATCCAATCTTTTCTGTCATAAGAATAGAATGCTTTAATATATTTTTTAAGATTTATTCTTCATTATAAGACTAAATTTGAAATTTTTAATTTTACCATTATAAAAGATGGTAATCTATTTTTTAATTCACGCAAAATATTTCATAAAAATTAGGAATAAAAATGAAGTCTAAGGTGAAATTAAATATTGATTTGTCGTGGATTCTAATTACATACCGTCTGCATCAATTGCAGTCTACCCTCGAATATGTGGTATCGATTTTTTTTCTTTTTAAATACGTTTTAGGAACACCTTTACTTAAAATTATTATTAAAAAAATCCGCCTTCAGTATGAAATATTCGTTACTTATTAATATTTAATAAAACTTGCTATTCGAAAAAATAATTATACAGAAAGTCGTTTTGCCACGAGATAAACACGCCTTTTTATTGTATTCTCGAATACATATTATCAATTATAATTATTATCAATTTGTATAAGTGACAAAGGTAAGTATGTCATTCAAGATCAATAAAAGAAATCTTAATATAAATCTCATTCAGTATTAAAATTTTTTTAACACACGTCATTTTTTTTCTAATATTGAGAGAATTAAAAATAGAAACTTTATGTTTGTTTTTCTAATCACAGTAAACTTTAGGGAAATAATATGTAGATTTTCAAATTATTTCGTCAAAAAAATTATTTGTGATACATTTCATTTTCTTTAGATAATTAAAATTTTATAATATTTTAATTGTGTCAATGTCAAATATTGAATTCATGAGTTAAAGTTTGATACAGTTGGCAAAAAATTTTTTTCGAATGTAGAATATAATTAATTTTATATAATGTTGTGTTTATATAATGAATGCTGTTTTAATATTAAATTAATAGATTAACCTAATAAAAATATTCTTGTGTTTTGTTTAGCAATTTTTTTCTAATTTTTATTTGGTTGTTTCTCAGAAATTTTTTCCTAAACTAATAGAATAATTTAATCTTCACATATTATTTTTTCAATAGCTGAAACATTCAATTTTCTTATTTAATCAAAAACTAGAATTTTCAAGCTAAATTAAAACAATGTTTAATAAAAAATTATTATTTAAAATTAAATACTTTCAATATTGAAACCATATAAAACTTTATATTGGTTGCAGATTTTGTATAGAACATGGTTGGGTATCTATAATAAGATCCAACAAGAGATTTGACTTTGAAATCAGGTAAGATGTTGAATCAACACGATGTTGTCAATTGACTATTAAAGGGAAATAGAACAAGTAAAAATTGATTGATTATTTGAATTGATTTAATTGATTAAATAAATAAGTAAATTCTAATAAAAAAACAAACTATTTATAAATTAAACTTTTTCCGTAATATTCTTTTCAATAATTAATTGAAATTTACAGTAGTTTTTATTAATGAAATTTTTCGGACAGAATTCATGCTTTTATATGTTAATATATATATTTTGTCATTTACCAAAAATCTTAATCTTTTCATTAAAGCAGAAAATAATTTCAATAGCTGAATAAAGTCAGTATACTTATTTATGGTGTAATCAGGTTAATTAAATTTATCGGATAATGTCAAATACGATATCAATTACTTACATGATATATTTTTACAATCAAATCTCAATAAATTTTTGATACTTGACAGAAATTGTTTATTGGGTTCTCTATTTTAAACGGTCTTTTTTATTTTCAGTTCAAATTGTCATATTTTATTATATAAGAAAATTTATTATCAATATAATATTTCAATTTTTTGATAATAAATTCAAATTTTCTTAGAAAGCTTGATTCAATTGATAAAAAATACGAGAAAAAAAGGATTTCAGATATTTATATTGATACTTAAATATGCGTGAGATAATTTCGGCTATATTTGACAAAATTCTAATCTTCAAATTGAAACAACAATTCTTTATCTGGACTTAATTTTAAAATTTTGATTATATTGTTTCTGAATAGAGCATCAAATTTTCTTTCATTATTTAATTTTAACGTGAATATGAATAAATATTAGAAATTGTCAAGGTTGGCAAAGTTCACAAACCCTGTTTATATCCGTTTTTATATATACCGAAACAAACAAAAGGTTATTTATTGGTTAGAAAGAGCAAACTAATAGTAAAAACTGAAATAAAATTGAATAATATATTCAATTAATATGCAATAAAAAATAACTTAACAAAAATAAATAATTATCAACATAAAAAAATTAATGCTACTGAATAATTTAATTATTTGTGCGTTATGTATTTCATTAATCAAAACTAACAATTAACTATAATGAAAGCAAAACAACATGTTCGAATATAAAATTTAAATTTAAATTAGAATTCATATATGATTAAAGTACTTAAATATAGGATACCGGACAAAGGCTTTTTGATTAAAAATGATTTATGAACAAAAAAACATAAAAAAGATATTTGAAGTCCACATTTTGCCAAAATCGATAATTTAAGGTTACGTAACTGTCTATTTAAATTTTTTTTTTGAAATATTTAAATATATTTAGAATTTAAAAAATTCATTTGATCAAATAAACTAAATTTTTTTTTCTATTTAGCCTATGTAATTGAAATCTTGTTAATTGAAATCATATCAGTCAATAATTCTTAATTGTATTTTGATAGTTACTAATCATCACGATTTCATTGACTTATTTCTTACTTCTTTATAATCTAAAGCACTATTTATGAGTGATATGATGAGTCGATAAAAACTAATTTTGTTGAGAATAAAGTAAATAATCTAATTTCTTTGTTTTTAATTTAGATATTAAATTTTCTTTTTTATAGACCACTAAAAGTAGCATGTATTCAATGGAAAAATACAAATAAAATGAAGCTAATAATTCAGATAATAATCTATAAGACAAGCAACAATAATATATCTAATCCAAAAACAACCGAACAACAATCAAATGATTTTGAGGATGTAAGTAGAAAAATATTCAAAATTTTGATGCCAATGAAAAAGAATAGTGTAAATAAAGTAAAAAATATGTTGAAATAATAACGAAACGAAAGAAGTTTTTGGTAATTTTGATCGCTTGAAATTCGCTTGTTATGCAAATACTAGCCTTGCATTCGTAAGTTTAAGATTTATATTTTCGCTCTTAGACTGGACAAAGACCAAGAGAAAAAAGTCGATAGTGAAAATATCAAAAAATTTGTTAATGAAAAAAATAAATCAGCAACTATCAAGCAACCGATGGAACAGTATCTGCATGATAAAAAATGTATGAATTTTAATATTACGTGGGCAACTAAAATAAATTGAACACTTTTCAAATTTTATTTGATAAAAAATAATCGTTTTGAACATGAAAGATTATGACTGTTTGAGTAGAATATTCGGCAAAAGGATTTTGACATATAAAAATGACGCTACTTTGACAAACTTGATTTCAAGAGATGTGATGCAGAAGATGATATTTCTTT
>BLXL01000183.1:364-22598 GCA_023170135.1 Acarapis woodi
CCCTGTACAACTCAAATGAAAATTTCAAAATTTCATTTTTGTCAAAAAAAATTTCCTTGGTAAAAAACTAAAAAAACTTTAAACAATTTTAAGCTTACGAAATTTTATTATAAATTTCAAAAACTTGAAATATTGAATTGATATTTGAAATTTTTTTTTTTTACTTTTTGAATTCTAATTACACAAAAATTTAGGCTTTTTATATTATTTTCCATCGAAAATTTTTTAATTTTTTAAATTCGTTGATTAAAATAAAATTTTTTATTTTTGTTATTCGAATATGTGAATATTTATAAATGATAATTTTATAGGAGAATTTTTTTTACAGTAAACTGTTCTTTTCGCTTAGTTTTTGAAGAATCATTTCAAAAAAGTGATTATCCATAAATTTTCTAGAAAAATTTTAATCTAAGAAAAAAAAAATCTTTATATCAAGAATAAAAGAGAAAAAATTTGACTATATTTGTAAATCAAATCAATTCAACAATTCGTATTCGAAATTATTATCACTAAATTTTTAAAAGAAAATAATTTTCTTTGAAAAAAAAAATCTTTTTTCATGATTAAGACATATTTATTTCGGTCTAATAATTTTGCTGCAAAAAAATTTATTTGTTTGAGTGTAACTTACAATTCAAGTTTATCAATTAAAAGAATGAAGTGCTAAAAATAGGAAATAATTTTATTTCAAAATAAAGAATTTGTCTAAATTCTTAATGATTAGTGAATCCGTTATTTCTTAAACTGAAATTTTTTTATTTTCTTGTTTGATTTTACATCATTTGATATTTAATTTCCACAACGATAACTTTTCAGGCGCATGAGATAGTACAAAATACATACAAATTTTATATTGCATAATCGATTATTTGAAACACATAAGTAAAATGTTTGATAAATTTTCTAATAATTTAAAAACTAGAAATTTTTTATATTAAAAAAAAGGCACTAAGATAAGAAATGTTATTTACAATTATAGAATTTCGAAATTTTGTAACATTGGTGGAATTAAAATAAACCTCGAAGAAGATTAGAATTTGAAATAATTTTTCTTTTATTCACGAAAAAATTTATTTTTGAAATTTTTTCGGGTAAAAATTTTTATTGAAATAGGATTTGAAAAATTGAAGACTAAGTTACTAATTATGTTTTTGCAAAAAATAATTTACTTTTTTTTTTGCTAGAAAAATCGAATTTTTTTTTTACTTTTTTAAAGCAATATTCGTTAATTTTAATTTTTAGACATTTTTAATTTTAAAATTTTGGAAATCATATTTAAGCCTTAAAACGTAAAAAACTTCGGGACAGTAATTAAAGTTAATTCTAGTATTGAAATTCAACTGTAAAAATTGAGGAACTCAAAACACAAGGGCATTAGAGAAAAATTAAAAAATTAACCCTTTTTTATGCATGAACATGAAAATAAAAAAATCTTACCTTTGCTAGCTTTCATGCTCATATTATAGCCACTTGGACTTAACCATTCGAATATGAAAATAGCAAATGCAGCTATTTGTATACTGATCAGTAAAATCATCACCCAACAAGTAGTATCAAAAGGTTCTAAAAAAATATAAAAAAATAAAAGAAAATGAAAAACATATAAAGCATATTTCGATAATATTAATCGGATAAGAATTAATATAGCATTGGTTTTATTAACCAAGCACTTATTTCTGTAGAAAAAAATTAAAAAGTGAATATACGCAAAAAAAAATCTGAAAGATGATTTGATAAAAATGAAATATATTTTGACGTGCGAATGCTTACCTAAAAAAGCTTTAGGACTTATTATTCCAGTTCGTTTAGCCACAACTATTGTGATTCCCGTTTCTGAATGCATATTGAAAGATATAAGTGCCATTTATTGTTTATTTTGAAATAAAAATTTGATCAAATTAAAAATAATTTTTTTAACAAAATTTAGTATTTGAGATATTTTTCATGCCAAAAAGTTAACTTATTTTTGATGTTATAATCGTTTTATCGGGAAATTTTATTTTTTATTCAAATACGTAAGATGTTCAAAATTTAAAAAAATTAAAGGAATCTTTTCAACGATAATAATAACAAACCATAATGTTCGAATAAATAATTTTTTAACTGTAATAATGTTTTTCAAAGGAATAATAATAGAATAAAAATGTAAACTTACCTAAAAAAGGCACTGTGAAATCCACATAAGCCTGTCTTTCTGAGTTTATTTTAAATTTACGAAAAAATAATGTCACTTATCGTTTTTTTTCTTATATGGCGAAAAATAATTCGAGACCGAATTTTTATAAAATTACAAAATAGAATTCCGAGTACAGAAATACGACATTGCCGAATGTTAGTTTTCAGAAAAAAAAACTAGTAACATATATTTTATTGTTCATAAAAATAATAAATTGAGTAAGGTGGTAATATAATGTTTTAAATAGAAAATTTGACAAAAAAAAGTTATTTAAAATAAAAAAAATCAAAATTAGGATTTTCACTGAAGTTTGTGTAACTGAAAGTGATGTTCAAATCATGAGACTTGATTATCTCAATCAGTAAAATCTCATTTTTCTGATACAAATCAATCCTAAGAGATGATTTCGAATTAAATTTAAAATTTCAGTCAAAATATATGTGTAACTAAAAGGCAAATGGTTATAAATTTATTTTAACGAAATTATGAATAGAATAATAATATCTTTGGTTTTAATAAATTATTTCATTAAAATTTGAAAAAAAAATTAAAATCCGATACTCAAAAAAAAATTTTTTTTAAAAATAATCAAAAAGATATAAATTAATTAATTTTTTATAAATATACATGCTGAAATTTTTTTTAAGTTGAAAAAAGACAATTCTTTTTTCCGTTTACAAAAGGAAAAAAATATTTTAATAAATTTCAAGTGAATAACGAATAAAGTAGTCAAAATAAATATCAGATTAAGCAGAAAAAAAAATAAGATGAAAATAAAATTAATAAGCAAAACTTGAAAAGCTTAAGTCTTGTTTTTTACGTTAGTTAGACGGAAAAATCTAAAATCTTATTGTCCAATTATTATTTATTTTTTTGTCACTTTAGTCTGCAATTTTTTCTTTCTTGTCATGGGTAGCTGAGAAATTTAGGAACAGATGATTCAAATCAAGCTGATGATTTAAATGGTTGCCACGTACTAAGAATTCGATATCTTCTGGTCAATTTCGCATCATTTCCATAATACTTAGCATTTACTACTCTCAGATGATGAGGTATTTTTTCTGCAGATTCACAGTCGCATAGAATACATTTAGTAGCAGTGATTAATTTTTTTTTCATTAAAATTTTGCGATGCCAAAGTAGATGAATTGCATATTCAAGTTTCGAATTTAAGAATTCAGAACAGCCATGTACTTCACATTTTTTTTTTGTAAATGACAGATCATTAGATACCATTGATAATTTAGTTGTCGACGACTATTTTAAATATGAAAAAAGCGATGATAAGTTATAATTACATATAATTATACACAATACCTGCAATATTTTAATTATATTTTTGCTCGTTTGTTTTTTGTTCAAAATTTTCTTATTTTTGATTTGAATCGGATTTGAAAAAAAAAACGGTAAGAAAATAAGTAATTGAATCGATTTATATTTTTAAGAAAATCGATAGAAAATAAAAAAAAAAAGTTACCCGTCGAGGTATCATTGCATGGATTTCTTTTATATGCCGAGTCATAGAATCTGCGCTACTAAGGCTGACATCACAAATAATACAATTTGTCCAAGTGATCTCACCTGCATTCATCATTAATTTTCTATGATTTTGTAAATGTTTGAAATAGTTCTGAGAACCAATAATCACTGACGAATTACAATTTTTAATTTCACAGGTGATTTCATAACTGATTTTGTTTTCTTTTTCAATATTAAAATTTTCGTTTTTTTTGCTTTGTTCATTTTCTAATATTTCAAGACACTTATCACAACACCAAAATTTTTTAGGTATTTGAGAAATTTTATTATGACCTTGATCATTGTAACAATTAGAATGCCATAATCTTTTACAGTAAGCACATTCAATCAAAGATTGAACTGGCCCAGTTAAATTACATTTTTCACATATTGTGAAAGATGTTGGTTGACTTGATGGAATGTCTTCATAAAATAGAAAAGAAATGAGCTCATGTCTTTGATCAATCAAACTAAGCAGTTGATTGTATCCATTTAACATCAAAGCCAAGGCCAAAAATTTGTGTTCATCAATTGAAAATAATTTTGGATTAATGACAAGAGGCCTACCACTTTTGATTTTATAACCATTTCCGTTTCGGTACATTTTTACATTTTGTTTATTCAAAATCTTGTATAATATTGATTCCAAAAATTGACTGTCTTCACGGGTACATTTTTCGAAAACTGTAAGAGTTATAGACGGTGATGATGCTGCACTTTGCTGCGATTGTCTGATTTGAAAATTTTTTGTCTGACCAGCTACACAAACAAAAATAGTAATCAAAAAATTAGTAGTAAGTATCAGAAATTTTTAGTTTTTGACTGAAATTCAGTGCGCCGATTTACTTTCAGATATTGATACAGTTCGAAAAAATTTTCGACTTTTCAGTTTGAAAGAAAAAATATGTTTTTTTTTCGATGAGCTTTATTTTAATGGAAGTCACCACCATGTCAGCTTTATGTTCCAGAAGCTCTTGTAT
Organism: Acarapis woodi; assembly: GCA_023170135.1. Taxonomy (NCBI): domain Eukaryota; kingdom Metazoa; phylum Arthropoda; class Arachnida; order Trombidiformes; family Tarsonemidae; genus Acarapis; species Acarapis woodi. The sequence continues at coordinate 5,039 of BLXL01000183.1, forward strand.
CAAACCGTTCCAACTACCATTCTAAATTGATCGATGTTGATTTAGTCAAAAGGATACAACAAAATAATATAATAAAATAATATTAATTAATTATTCGATTAAAGAAAAAAAAAATTTTACTTAACGTAATTATTTGAATTTTAGAAAATTTCTATTTCTGCATTACAACAAAATTTAAAAAATATTCTAAAAAAATATTTTTTCAATAAAACTTTTACATATATATTTGATCGAAAATACTACTAAATAACAATCTATGCTTGACGGAAAATCAAATAAAAAAATTTGGAAAATTTGATTATCAAATTTTTTAATGTGAATATCTTTTGAAATTATTTTAAACAATCGAAATTCTGAAATTTTCTGTTAAATATATTTATTTGAGTGACGAAAATACTGAAAGAACAATTTGTAGTTTTTATGATCGCTTATTTGACTTTTTTAGCCTCAAGTTTCAATAAATTATATTTTCTGACTAAAAAATTTTGAGGAATAAGAATATACGTTCTTAGGTTGAAATTTTTTGAGGCAAATAAGATTTAGAAAGATTAAAATATAGTTAGCGTTTTAACAAAAAAAAAAATATTATTTAGAATACTTGATGATTATTTAGCATAATCTGCATTTTTTTTTAATATTAAAAATTTATGCATGATACTTTTGAAAAATTTATGTCTAGCATCATTATGAAATTTCTATTAAGAATTGACGTACATTGAGTCGAATTGGATAGTTTAGATAAATTTTAGAAAAAAAAAAAAAATGATTTTTCACAATTATCAGATGTTCTTTGTTTCAAATTATCTGGTCAAGGTGCTCTTTACTTTTTGCAATTAAATAAATTTTTTTTAAAAATAACGTTTGTATTTATTTTGAAAATCATTATTAATATCAATGAATAAACTATTTTGATTTATGGAGAAAAATAAACAATATTTTCAATCGCTAAATTCAATTAAAATAAGCACTCAAAATAATTGTGTTTCTTTTAAAATGAAATGAATTGAATTGTAATTTTAGCTGAAAACAAGTATTGAACATCAATAAATAAATATATTGTATAGACCCTGTTGGTCTTTGTAAATAAACAGATCAAATTTTATTTTTTAAATTTACATAAGTTAAAATGAGTCAATCGATTTAAAATAAACTCTGTGTTTTATAGTTTGCGATTTGTTAAATCCATGAAATTATCAAATTCGCATTGTGTTCATGTGTATCTTTTGATGAATACATTGCAATTACACCACAGATTGCTAATATTTTCTTGTATTCTAAATTTATTGAAGTACATTATCTTGATTTTCATTATTCGAATAAGTATAGTCCATTTCACATTTAGCATATTCTGAATTAGTAATATCCTTTTTCAAACCTAATGTTCATTAATTTTATCATGAATTTGATATCCATATTGTTCTTTTAGTGACTATTGCAAAAGAATTTATAAGCGGATTAAAATTTTCGCTGAAATTTTAAAATATTTCCTAATATACCAAAAAGATTCTTAAATTAGTTTAAAGATTAAATTTTCCTTCTTTTAAACACGTTATACTTTTCTTAAATAGTAAAATTTTTCAATCGTTTCAAATGATTGGGATATCAACTGAAAAAATTTAATTGGATGAGTTAAGATACGCTGAATCGACAGTATTGAAAAAAAATCTAATGATTAAATCATGAAGATCTTATCAAATGAAAATTTTGACTACAAAAAATACTGAGAAAACGAAAAATTCCTAAGAGTTAATTCTTATCTTAATCTGAGTTACAATTTATTTAATCAAATTTTTTTTTCCATTTTATATTTAAAATCGAATTAATGCAATTTTTTTCAAACATATGAGCGAATTGATTGTATTTCAAAGACGAGTAGATGACTTATATAATAAAAATAATGAAATATTTTGTTATTTCGATTTAATTAGTTGTCTAATTAAAAATTCTGATAGAAATTAACAAATAGACGCTTGGTTATAATGAGATCTATAGTTCAAAAAAATATATAATATCATTAAACAATCAGCCAAAAAAATTAATCAGGCGACCTGATATAGTGATCAATGCTCATTGTTCTGACTTATCAGATTATTCTTTCTATTTTTTTTGTTTAATCATAATCTACGTAAATTTTGTCAATGAAAGCACAAAAAAATGTAATAAATAGCTTACTATTTTCATGCGAAATGTCAATATTTATCGAATGATTATCATTTCATAATAGAAATTGATTTTGTGTGAGATAATTTCAATAATTCGACGACAGAGCATTTTAAAAAAAACAATTTAGAAAGTGCTAAAAAAAGGAAATTAGTGATTTGCTTTAATTGATGTAAAGATTATAAACAAGTCTTGAAATCTCTGCAAACTCTTCAGAATGACGTTTGAAAATTTTAAGCAAGGCAAAATCAATTATTGAAAAAACAAATAATTTATTAGAATGCAAGTTAGTTAATTAGAACTTTGTTGGCTGCGACTAATTGAATTTGATCTAAAGTTTAGAGATTAATGAGTAAAGAAATAAACATATATCTTAATAAATTTAATAACTAAATCAATCATGCAACTGTTAATAATTGATATTTTCTTTTGCCTGTGAATTTTTATTTATTCATTTCTTGTTTTTTATAACAATTTTAGTTTACTTATTCAAAAAGTTTTATATATGTTTTATTTTTCGTATAAATTTATTAGCTATTCAGAATTTTCATTTAAACTTTGATTTCAAATATCGCTTTCGCCTTTTTTTTATTTTATTATAAATACAAGGCAAATTTTTATTTATTTTTAAGTTTTCGAATTGCAATCATTTTTTAATACAAAATGATAAAATTTTAATAAAAATTTTAGCTTATCTTTTTTAAACATAACTATTGATTTTGATTTTTAACTCGAATATTTTTTAGAAATTTAACCTTTTTAAAATCCATAAATATATTTAATCAAAAAAAAATGGATCTATTTCATTAAGAAAAATTACATACTTATTTATCATTAATTAGCTCAAATAATTAGCTTTTATTTTGAACATAAAGCGCCTCTAATCAAATATGTTGATTTAATTAATATAAAAAAAAGAAAGAAAATTAGATACCTGACTTAGTATGCCCCAATTCGAATCTTCCACCCTGTACAACTCAAATGAAAATTTCAAATCTTGACTAAATTTCTTCATTGAAAATTAAAAAAAAACAAGTCAGAATTTAATAGGTCTTGTATTGCAAAATAAATCAATGAGTTTTTTCGAAATTTTTTATTTAATAGATAAATATTTAATAATTACCTGTAAAAGATCAATGCAGAAACCGGAACAGCATCTATAATAGCTTGAATTTTTATAAGCTTCATTTATATCAATGCTAAAATTGGAAAAATTATTCAAAATTTTGAAAAGAAAAATTTATTTACTTGTTTACATAAATGTTTAGAAAATTTTTTCATTATGAAGCAATACAAATATTAGTGCAAAATCAAATTTGAAAAGTATAATTAAGACGACTTACTTCTTAAGATCTTTTAAGGTGGCGTATCTGCACCTCACTGATCTACTGGTTTTGCATTCTCCAGTTATATTATTCGGATTCATTGAATTCAGAAACGGGGGCTCTTCTAGAAATGTTACTTTGAGCGAAAATTTTTCTGGAACACCTGGCGGTGGAACTGGACTGTTTTCTGGCCATGTTATATCTGAAAATTTGAATTAAAGAATACTAAGAATCTATTTCTATAATTCAAGTGATTAGGGAATCTTTTACCTTTAATATTCAAACCATTTTTATCCCAAACACCAATCTAAAATTGTAAAATATGTAAAAATTTTAATATTCAGCATTTTTTTAAAATATAATTGCTAATTATGCATCGAAGTTTCTCATAGATTAATATTTAAAATAGTGAAACAAGAAAATTATAAAGATTAATTGAATTAAAAAGAAACATTTATAAAAAATTTATCAACTAAATATCTGTCAATTGATTTTTTTTTCTATTCGTTTAAAGTAAATTAATAAATCATTTAATGAACAGAAACTAGAAAATTGAAATATAATCGAAAGAAATCAGAATTTCGAATTAATTTGAATAATAAAGTTTTTTTTTGATAAAATCTTTATATGTCAAATTTTAATATTTTATCAATTAACAAAAAAACATAAATAATTCAAAATTGTTGAATCGAATAATTAAAATTTCAAAAATTCCTCATTTTTTTTTTGTATGTAGATATTATAATACTCAATTTCAGAAAATTAAAAGTGTAAAAGTATCATTTTCTACCATAAATAAAATGATACATTGTCTGCTAAAGACAATAAAATTCGTATGAAAAAAAATTAGATATGAAAAAATTTTTTAAGTAAAAGTAAATTCTTAAATTACAATCTTTGTTTTTGTGATAAGGATTTGAAAAAATGATAATTTCTTTCATTTAAATCACATGCGATAGAATTACTTAGATCCATTTTTTGTACCGACGTTAGAGGAAAGCATAGAAATGCACAATTGATAAATTATATACTTCATAAAACTAAAAAATTTTTTTCTTTTAGATACTTTTAATTAATTTCATAAACCTCTTAAATTGTTTTAAAATGTAATTTACTTGTTTTTTTTTTAATATTTAAAATAAAACAAGAAGGGAAATTAGATGAAAAGTATATAAAAATTAGGGCTATTTATAATTATGTAAAAAGAAATTTTTTTTTCACTTATATATATTATAATTAATTGAGTTAATCAATAAGTTATTCGATAAAATTTATCACACTCAATTTTGAAAAAGGAGTATTTTATTAAATCACTTTTACAAATGAACAATCAATTATTAACGAGAATCAACTTACTTTCTCCCAAAGATGGGCTGCATTTAGGTTCATGATGTTTAATTCGACATATCTTAATGTACCATCTTGATTAAATTCTAAATTTGGCTTACCACTTTTTGAATTTCGAATGCTTATGCCACGTAAATGCCTAGATTAATTTCATAATATTTTTATTAAGTTTTTGCAGAGCGAATGATAAAATATTATTAATCTGTTTTGCATAAATTTTTTAATCTTTTTATTTTTTTGACCAATAAGCAAATCATTTTTTTACATTTTTCAATGAATATAGGTCGAATCAAAATACATACTTATATAAAATTTCACCGACTAACCAACGACGATCTGTAGTCTCATTGCACCGTAAATCTGGTGATAGACTTCGATGGGAATGCTGTTGATTGCTGCTAAATGATTCCAGACCATGGCCGTAAATATTAACTGCATTTTCAATTTCATCAAGAAGACGCTCGTGAGTTGTGTTGAAGTGAATGCCTAACATACCTACAGGAAAACTGGCGGGCGCTTGTGTACTTAAATCAGATCCAACAATCGCCTCGCTAACGATCCAAACATAATTCTTTTTTGTTAATTCAAGAGTAGCAGCTTCTTCAAGAATAATTCTTGCATGGTTTTTTGAACAATATAAAAGATATACTCGACTCTCGCTTTTTGTCAATTCCCGCAATTCATTTTTTACATCCTCTCTGCTTCTAGTTTTGAACACAAACACATCTAGTATTGTATATCTGCAGTTTTTGAAATGAAAATTAAGCGAAGAAATCATTTAATTTAATATTTATTGCTTGAAAATTTTATTTTTTACATTTTTCAAAAAATAGCAACAGAATAAATTTCAAAAAAGAAAATTTTTCTTCCGATGAAATTTTGATACGCTGAAGATTTCTTGATTTATATCTTATTTCAATTCCTTTTTCACATTAAATATAAATTAGTAGGATATCAGGACTTTCTACTTTGTTCATTTTTAATCATCCAATAATTAATTGGTGCATTTTTTTTCGTATAATTTTTTTTTAATTCCTTTCGTAATAAGATTTATCTTGGATCATTGGCTTAAATGATAATAAATCAAATATTTTCTCACAATAAGTTTTATGTTAATTATATATTGAATATCACAAATATATTCAAAACATTTAATCTGTGCAATCATATCAACTAACATCAAAAATTTGAACAGAAAAATATTATATTTGAAAAAAAAATTATAATGCCAAGTAGAGGAAATCGAATTTGGTTTAAAGTAAATGGTAAAATATGTAAATGAAAAGTGCTTTCAATTTCAATAAAAATTATCGGGAGGAAGTGAAAAAGAGCATCAAATATTTTCAAAGTAACACAATTTGATGTATATTATTTGAAATTTTAAGAAACTTACTTTATAAGTTTAGCAATGGTTTCATACTACTGTTTTTAATTATTTCAAGTGTAGGCTTGTAAAAATTTTTTCAAAAATATATTCGTAAGCTTGATAAATCAGTAAAAAGTGGCTTATACTTATTCTCTCTATAATCTCTCTCAACAATCTTATATAAATTGTGCCAAAAATTTTATCGATTGTATATAATAATATGAAAGAATTTTGATATTCTATTTGCATATTGAGATAATAAAGATGAAAATTCTTCGAAAATTTAAAAATACTTTTTGTTTCAAAGAATTATCAAATACACACACCGCAATTTTTAGAAAAATAAAACTTACTTGTAATCAGGAATGGTCAGCATTTGATCTCTCAAACTACGCACGAAATGTTCGTGAATTTTCGAAAAAAAAAAGTCACTTTCGGGTTTTCATCGAACTAGTTTGAAAATTTCAAAGTAGGGGGAGATGAGGCAAAAAAATGAAAATCAATAGTGATAAATCTAATTATATTACAATTCAAAAGAAAAATTTATAGTAAAATTAACATTACAAAATCAAATTAAAAATTGACATAAAATGATTTAATGGATATTTTTCTTTTAAATATCGCTAATTCGCTTTCGCTTAGGTAGGATGAAATTAATTGACTGGTTTTTATAATGATCTTCATTTTTCATTTGCTCAGATGCTAAAGGTACTTTGAAATTAAACAACGGAAATGGTTCAATCTGGTTTCTCAATTTGAGTTTAGAATATATTTTCATCTCTTGTTCGCTGAGGTTAGGATTATTGAGAGCAAAGATATCTTTCTTGATTATTTCTCTTTTTTTTCTAATCTAATAATAGTAAAAAAAAATAATAATTATTAAAATATTCAATATTCTCGGATCAAATTATAAACTACCTTGTAAAGTGGTTTAATTATATTAAGAAATTTAATATAAGTTAGTTGAGTTCTAGCAATAGCGATTAATTCGTAATTTTTCAAACAATTTTCACTTAGATAAATATAGTTACACCCAAGCCTTTGATTCATTGATATATTATTGTCATTTGTCGAACGAAAAACTCTTAATGAATTATTTTCAATGAAAAATGCATCATTTCTTCTGGCAAAAAAATTGTAATCAATAAAAAAATTTTCGCTTAGTTTGTGAGCTTTAAATCTTTGTTTAACTCCGTCGTCTGTAAAACTTGCAGAACCACGATATCGTCGATTAACAATATAATCAATTAAAGTCGGTTTACGATTGTGATTTACTAATTTTAAAATGAATTCAGGATCAAATGAATCATAGCAGTAGGACCGACCATTGCTATATGTACCAATAAAAAATTTCTTTTGCTTTAAATAATCGTGCCAAGCACTTTTCAATAAATTTCGATCTTCTATTTCAAAATTATTATCATTTTTGATATACCTAAAAGAAAGCAAATGAATTTATCAAAATAAAAAAAAAACGAATCAAAATTAAATGATGATATGTAAAGTTTTCAATGTTTATCATACCTTTGAAAAATACTCTCTGTTTCTCTTGGCACAATATAACCATTAAGAATAGAAGATTTAACCACGGCGAGCACAAGATTTTCTTCTTCTCTTATCTTATCAATTTTAATTGAATTTTCTGGCATTAATTCATCAATCGTTCGATGTAAGTGTTGTCTCAAATTATGAGATTTGTTCACTTGATATAAAAAACCTTTACAATTAACACATAATTTGGCTTTTAATTGGCAAATTATTCTGTGTGTGGTGTCAACATGAAGTTCTAAATTTTCACCTCTGTTAAAACTTAAATCGCAAATTTCACAGCAATTTTTTTTAGCTTCAAAATTAAGAAAAGACTCATCAGAATTGCTATCGGATGAGATTTGGGAAAAAATCATTGATTGTGAAGAACAATAAATCTCAACAGACGATGAGATGGATTCATTATGAAACTTTAATAAATTAGTATGACAAAATGTTGATGAATTATTTAACTGACCAATTTCAATACCCTTACTAATTTTTAAATTTTTTAGATAATCTTTAAACAATTTGATTCGATCCACTTGATTGATAATAGATTGCATGTAATTAAATGATAAGTCTATGATTTGTATATTTATTTCATTTGATTTAGATGTATTCCATGTGTCATTAAGATATTTTATAGCTGAGTAATAGGAAGAGCAAAATTCTGGAATTGTCTGTAGTTTATGAAAATTTCTTAGCTCAGTTAGAAGAACACACATTTCACTACTGAGAAAATATTGAATATGATTAATATCTCTTTCATTAAATGAACAAAATCGGCAAATTTGTTGGTAAAGGTGTTTGTAGTTTAGATTATTTGCACGTGTTTTTTTCCATGAGCTAATAGTTTCTTTTGAAAGAAAAAAATTAAAATGATTCCAATCAATAGCTGTATCATTAGTATGCAGACGAAATTGAAAATATTGTCTATATTTAAGATAATAAAATTGGTCTTTAACATTTAACATTCCATTATTAGTTATTTTGTCTGGTAATGATTCAATCGCTTGTTCCATTTCGAAAAAATAAATTTGTTAAGTAAAATTTTTGTTACCAAAGTATATCATTTAGTAGATAAGATACAAAAAAATTGATAAGTTAAGTGAAGTTGAGAAAAAAACTGTTGCTTTTTTTAAGAAGATCTCCTGCTTGTCTTATTGGTTGAAAAAGTGAACTTAACAAACAATATGACAAACTTGTTAATCTAATAAACTTTTAATGAATGAGCTCATTTTTCGTAATTAACTTAGGGTCGATAAATTTTTTCATACTTTTTACTCTTTTACATATTAAATGACTTAAAAATGATTCAAGTTGAATCATCGTGAAATGAATCACACACTAGAAAATATTCAATTTACTATAAGTTCTTTGAAATTATTCAAGAGATTATATTTTTGAAGTACAAAGCGCCACCTTATAGATGTTCAAATTGTTAAAGTTGTCTTTTTTTACGATTTCAAAGCCCGAATGTGATATTCTTTTTTCGAAAAGCTAATTAAATGTTCGTGTCCAGTGGAATCGGTACTTAAAACAGAAAATGAATGCCAACTGTATCTTCTTAGAAGGGATAACATCCCATGTGCTATGTGTGATACCGATGGAGCGAGTTGGATCATTAATGAATTCGGTACGCGCTAAAAATAATGAGGTAAAATTTTATTTTGTAAATACAAATAGAAATAATAAAAACAGCAAAGTGAGTAAAAATTTTCACTTTTACTAGATAAATAGTTGATAATAAAAATTTCAGTTCATGGCAAACAGACGATTAATATTGATTTAACATTCTAATTTGATCGATCTAATTAAGAAAATTCATATCAAATTATAAGCTTTTAATAATATATAAAATCATTGAATAATATTTGATCCCCTAAAAATCAGTTTCATGTGATTACATTTTAAAAAAAAGTTAAAACTAAAACTTAATAAGTTTATTTGTTTTCTGAATTGAATCACTAATTTGAGTTAATAAAATTTCTATTTCGACCATGAAAAAACCAAATTTGATTTATGATATTCAATCATTTTTGTTTTAACGAAATAATATATCTGCGAAAAATGTTTAAGAAATTTTCACATTATGTGAAAATAATAACTAGATGACATACAATTAAAAAAAACTGAAAAATTCAAAAAAAAAAAAAAGAATCACAGTAAATGTTTTCAGAACATAAAATGAAAGATCTTTTAATCTTGAGTTCATATTAGCCTGTAAATTGATGTTTTTTGCTAGCCATGTAACGAACCACAAAAAAATCAGGATAAATATCGTACGAAAAAATATGTTTTCATAAAGAACTATTATTTGAATTCATTGAAAAAATTCATATAAAATTTTCTTGTAATGAAAAAGTGCAAATTTCAATAAAAGAGAAAGTAAACATTAATCGCAATTTATTTTTGTAGCGAAAAGAAAAAAAAACAAGAATAAAATACTTAAAAATTAAAAGAAAAATAATATTCAAATTGTTTTTATATAACTTTAAGCATTAGATTTTAAATTGAACCTAACAAATTTTATCGAAAAGTTATATTCTAGCAAAATGATTCTTTTGACACTCTTTAATAATGTACTAAATGATATTTTTAAATAGTGACGGCAACTAAAATACACTAACTGTGAGCACTAATTTAAAAGTTTAAGTCTCTTTTTTGAATTGATTTTCAATAAAAAGGATTTATAGTTTTAATTTTTTTTAAATTGAATTTCATTCATTTTTTTGTAATAAATATATTTAAAACTTAAAATGAAAGCATTTGGCAATAATATTCTGTTTATCTAATTAATGTAAATAAATTAGATACTTAAATGGTTCAAAAAGCGAAAATTTTTTTTTTGACCGAAAATACGTTCAAAATCAACCAAATAGGAAAAAATCGTTGTTCAAATTGGTTGACGAGTTCAAGGAAATGAATAGTGAAAAATTTCTTGTTTGTTATTTGTTTGTTTACATTCAGCAAGTTAAGTTAAGGTTACATTATTTGAAAATAGTTTTACGATACAATTTGTATCAATTGATAATCTCATTAAAGTTTTACAGAGGTATTTTTAAATAGTTTTCAGAAGAATACTTAGAAGAAAAAATAGATTTTTATATTTGTCCATTTATATTATTTTTTATTACATAACTGACAGAAAACTCAAAATAGTTTTTTTTTATCAAAAACTTTGACATATTAAATATAAAAAAGAATTTTTATGTCAATAAAGCCATGTAGATATAAGTGATTTGAATATAAATAGTTTGTGCGTTTCAACAGAACAAACTTAAGCACAAAAATATAAGATTGAAAATATATCCTTATGTGATTGCAACATCTATATTCGACAAAATCATAAAGGAAATTTATTTTTGAAACATTATGAAGAACTTATTTCAATTGAGAAAAAAAATTTATGAATGAACTAATAAGTTTAATTATGAAAGCGGAAACGGATTTTAACAATTGTATCTAGGTTTGAATCTAAATCTATTTCAGCTCTTTTTCTTCAAAATCCGCAAAAATTTGACTTTTCATTTGATACATTTGATATCAAAAAAATTTTTTTATAAATTTTTTTTCTCTTTTTCGCGCATAAATTAAGTAATTAGTTGTAAATTGTATTTAAGGCTTTTCATATCTAGATAAATCAGATAATTTGAAATTTTTTCAATTTCTTTATCTTTTGAGAAATAACTATTTGCATGAAAAAAATTTATTTCAATGAATTTTCCTTAATCAATATTTGAACTAATTTATTGAGATTCTATGATAAATTAATTTGTGAGGCTAAAAAAAAAATGTATTCATGAATGCGTTTTTAGATTTCATATTTTTTTTAACTTAAGAACACACGAAAATTTACTTATGGGATGTGTGTATCGTTTCTGGATAAATAAGGAAATAACAAATTTCACGCATAAATTGTTTTGCAATCTCTTCAATAATAAAGACAAAGTTTGATGAAATAGATATAAAATTTAAATTTTAATAAGTATCAGAATTAAAGAATTTATTATATTTCTCAACAATTTATGTATAAATTAAATACCAAAGATTTTTCAATGAGAAGAAGTTCAATTTTAAAAATTTTATTTTTGATAATAATCAGATTTTTGTTTAAAAAGATATCATTATTATTCATATTCAAATTTCGATAAATAATGTGACGTTTGTATTAAAGCATAATTTAAATGTGTAAATATTACTCATATATCTATATTATTTTTATAGAGAAAACTTTATACGTTTCACATGGTATATATAATAGAAATCACTGAGTAAATATACTACCTATTATTCACATCTTTACTATTTTTCTGAAGAATTTCTGTATTTTCTTAAAAAAAAACAAAGAAAATAATGTTGCCATTTTATTAAATGCTTGAACGAAAAAAGTAAAAATATTTTTTATAAAATTTTATAAAATTAAAAATACGTTCTAAAATACATGACTTTTTAGATAAGATGCACTCATAAGAATGCTTGACAGGAAAAATGGATCAAGAAGATTGGATTGACATATACAAAAATTTCTATAATTTAAAAGTTAAAATTTTATAAATCAAGTCACCAAATGTTGAATCTGAATAAAATAAACTTGCGTATTTAGAGAATATACTCAAATAGATCGGCAAACAATAGTTATGTGAAAAAAAAATGCTTGGGTGCATAAATTCAGTTTGTTAATAGAATTTGAATGTGATAGGAAGTGAAAAAATGTTTGAGTTTGAGGAGTGTCAAATATGTGTTTTATAATGGAATAAATAATATGCGTATAAGGCACTTATTAATAGAAAAATTCGTAATGTTATGTAATCTGCTGGCTTCCAAAAAACACTTCACACGCATAAACAATCGTTTGTTAAAAGTAAGACCAATAATGTGTGAAAAAATTTGATGTATTTATATCTTATTAAAATTCATAATATTTCGACAAGATTCTTGAATGATGTATTAGCCCCAATAATGAATTCAAAACGTACTCTCTTCGCTTATTTCGAATTTCTAATTATTAGTTTCATCACTTTAAACAAATTACATTTTTTTAATGAAATTTTCACTAACAATGAACATGAATTTCTACATGTATTTTTAGTATTGATTTTTGATAAAGGATTGTAAATTTTTCATTCATAATTTAAGAACAAAAAATAAATAATTTTTTATTTTAATTTTTCTAACTTTAATAAATTTCCGATTAAATTTAATTATAAGTAACTAAAGATTATTTGACACTGAATAAGTAAAAATTGTAATTATCTGAGGCGGTAAATTAAAAAAAATACATGCTTTAAATATGTGTTGGTTACAATTTTCATGTAAGCAGAGTGACGGAATCGAGTTTGATAATTCTATTTCAAAGTTCTCTTTTAGGCAACAGATTGATTCATTGTAGAAAATAATTATAGATCTATTGAGAATCAATCATATCAACCAATCGTATTAAAATTCTAAAAAAATTTTAATCTCATCAATGTTTGCTTGAACGTGGATTTTGAATTTTTAGAATATTGTAATAATCAAAAAATAAGTTGCAAAATTTGCATTTATTTTATATTCGAATTTTGTTGTTTCTATAGATTCTTAAAATTTGAATATAATGTAAAAAATGAATATTAAACAAAAAAAATGAGCATCAGACTGATTGAAAAGCGAAAATTCAAACAAGAGTCATTATTCATTTAAGTATATCAATTTGAAAAAGATAATAAATTACTATCTTTTTTTTTTTGAGAAATTTTTTTTCACAAACATCTTTAATATAACTTAAATAAATGATATAATATTCTTCATAAGTATATAAAAAATTTTTTAATTGATTGGAATTATGTTTTGAACAAATTTTTCATTTGTCTTTAAATGAATTTTTGTTATCGATTCCAATTTAAGGTGAATAAGTCAAAATTAAGTTGCATCAAATTTAATATGATGATAATACAAACAAAATAATTTAATTTTTTTTAATATTAGCTTATATTCAATTAAATTTTATGCATATACATATTTTCAAAAAATTGTATATTATTTTGACAATAAATAAGTATTCAATGTTCAAATAACATCATGTTTTTTTTGGTGAAATAAGTTTATCTAATGTATCATATCGAAAACAAAATCTATACTTATAAGAGATATATGCGAAAATTTGATGTGCGATATACAACATAAATTAAGAAAGTTTACTTCTCAAACAAAATAAAAGAGTTCATTTGCTTTTTGCCACATACTTTCCAAAAAAAATTTTTAACATAATATTTCGTATCAAATTGAAAAAGCTGGGCTTTGCACTCATTAGGAGAATAAGTTTTATAATGTGTTCATGTATTCTGATAGTCACAGTGCTATTATTTCACAGAGTTTATAAATGTCTTATAAGAATGAGTTTCATAAACTCAAACGGTATGATTAGAAGAACAATCTGTTATGAAAATCTTTCTCTCTAAATTGAAATTAGATATTATAAACTGACTTTAAAAAGCAAGATAAGTTTTTTTTTTCGTTAAAAAAAGCCTAAATAGATTTTTTGTATCAATATGAATTTTCTTTCCGTTTGAAAAAAATTTAATTTGAGGAAATAGATCAAATTTTGAGAATTTGATTCAAATGAAATGAATTAAAAATTCAAGAATTTATATAAAATTTTTAATTCTCAGTTATATACAACAATGAAAAAAACTGTTATTTTCGATAATTTAATAAAAACTTATTCTAGGAATTGAATTTCATCAGCAGAATAATAATAAATTTTTACACCAAAATTATAGTTTAATCATTATCGATTCCAATACTCTGCTATTACAGTCTTTTGAAGATAAAATAATTGAAATGAAATTTTTTCGAGAAAAAAAGCTGTCTATGTCGCCAATATAAAATAAGAAAGAAATTTTTTTTCTCAATTTTTTAATTGAAAAATTTTAATTTAATATTGATTGATTTATTAAAAGATAAAAATTTTGTTGTATGCAAAGTTTAAATATAAATACATTATTGAATGCCTAAAAGAAAATTTTTAATGGTGAATTTTTGAACATTCTTCATATTTAAGTTGTCAAGCCATAAATCAATCAAAAAAAAAAAGAATTTACAATTTATGATTTTCATTAATCACTCATGAAATTGACACTAAAAAGAAAATTAGTCAATCACAGATTATAGATTTTTATTTTAATTGTAATATAAATTATTATCTCAAATTACTTCAATAAATGAACAATGATCTATAAAGTCAAGCTAAAAAAAAAGAAAACATTTAAAAAAAATTTTTGAAAAAAAAGTCAGAAATCATTTCAATAAAAGCAAATTTTGAAAATTGAGTCTAGATAAATCTCTTTAGGTTTTAATCGTCTAAAATATGTTTGTAAAATAACTTTATTGAACAAGTAAATAAAAAATATTAAGTCAAAGTATTAACAAATTTTCTGCGTTGAAGTAAAAATAAGAAAAATAGTTGTAAGGAACGGAAATCAAGTAAAAATGGGAATATGGAAAAAGAAAAAGAGAAAAAACAAGATTGAGACTGAAATTTTTTTTTACATAGTCGAAATTAATGCAAAAATAAGCTCTTTTATTTAGTATTAGCTCATCTATAGAAAAAAATAAAAAAAACACTTAAATGGAATTCTAATATCATTTTTTAGAGATGTGTTTTAGTTACATATTTATAGAAGTGAGTCTCTTTATAAACGATGGTAATCATTCGTACATGAGGAAGATCTTCAAAAATCTCAAATAAAACTTAATTTAATGTATTATATTTTTTTTATTATTGAATTTCGATATATCGTCGGCAAATTTCAAAACATTATTTTCGAATGACAAAAGCCTTAAAAAATGTGAATATTTGATTGTGAGGCATATTAAAAATTGAATCATTATTATTCTATTAGTATCTTTATTTAAATTGTTAACTGGTTTTAAAAAAATATTTCATTTTTTATGGTAAATGGTCAACTTAAAAACAATATGTAATTAAAAAAATTAATTTTATTTATCAAACATTTACAAAGTAAAACTATAATTAAAAATTTCATAAAATAGAATCAAGTCGCTTCATGTTGAATCAATGCAAAATACAAATACAGGGTAGATTATATCGGTAGACAATTATATAGTATTGTTTTTCATTTCCCAATTAAGATTTTTTTTTATTGATAAAGCACCGAGCCAAAAGTCATTGGTTCTAATTATTAATCATGTATTTAAAAGTTTTCAATACTAAAGAGAAATTCTATGACAAAATGAAGAGTTTATTCAAGATTATGAAAATTAAATTTTAAAAAAGCAAAAAAAAATTTTAATTACTGCCTTTTATGAATTAATTCATAGCTAACATAATAGGCAAGGTAAAAGATATAAAAAGTAATTAAAATTTTTATGTGCAGTATATTTTAACACATATATATTATTAGTATAAAATTTTTGAAATTTAATCTTATAAATATGACAATATCGACAAAAGAAAATCTGTAAAAAGTGAAAACAGGAAATTCGCAAATAATAAGCAAAATGTTTGGATATGTTTTTTTTTTTTATTTTTTTTTTTTGTTATGTTATCTAGAAAAGTCAATGGCAAAAAAAAATCTAAACAAATACTTGAATTTTCGTTTGGTGAATTGGCAAAAAGCGAATTTCAAAGATTTTTATAAAAAAATTTTGTTCAAAGAAGAGCACAGAGGGCGAATAAGAAATTTTATTCTTATTTTTCGTTTTATATCAACGCACCTTAAGAATTTACAATTTAGGGATCTTGAGGTTTTCTTTGAAAAAAAATTAATATTGCATACATTATGAAATAATTAAAGTAAAATTGAAAAGCGAATTTGACTTGAAAATTCAAAACCGCAGTCAATTGATGTGGATTTCAAGTAGTAAATATTATAATGTAATATATAAATAGACAAACTTAAATTTCAATAAATTTTTCCTTTCTTCACTTATTTTAATTCGCATGAATGGACATGAAATCGATGAAATTTTATTTTGAATAGTTCGCTAAATGAGTAGCTTAAACATATTAAGCATATTATTTGATATTTTCAATTCCCTAATTTTCTCTGTACATTAATATAAATTTTTTTACTTAGTCATCTTTATATATATCTTGCATTTATGCAAATTTTATATTTATTTTTTTAATAAAAAGAGTAGGAACATCCTTTCATCTTATTTTTCCAGCTTTAACAAATATAATATAAATGTAATTAAACAAAAAAAAACCCTAAAACAAGTGAAACTGAAATTAATTAAAATTATTATGACTGATATAATTAAACAATTATTAATATATTTATATGAGCAAGATATAGTTTTTAAGAGGTTTCCTAAAAAAGAAAACTTTTACATATAAGTTAAGAAAATAATGAATCTTTAATTGTAATGTACCATTTTCCCAATGAAATAAAATAAAATTTACAAGTCATATAAAGTATATGAAATTTATAAAATATACATAAATTTAAT
This sequence comes from Acarapis woodi, assembly GCA_023170135.1. NCBI lineage: Eukaryota > Metazoa > Arthropoda > Arachnida > Trombidiformes > Tarsonemidae > Acarapis > Acarapis woodi. Next base: position 22,223 of record BLXL01000183.1, read on the forward strand.
AAATCTAATAAATATATATAATTATTTTTTTCAACATCGTTGAGACGTGCATGTATTGTTATACAAGAATGATCAGACTGATATATGAAATATAAAAATGAACTACATAGCACACAATATGGTATGCGAACTGCAATAACTTTATATAAATCGGTTTTTTGAAATCAAATCAGTTTTTGATTTGAATGTCGATTGAGAAATAAAAATGCAGCACGTATTCAAATGCACAATAATCTCATCAAATATTTTAGTTCACAAGCGTTACTGAATTTTTATAATAAAAAGAGCATTGCAAAAAAATGTTAATTTTTCGTTTGTATGAAAAAGTAAGAGTTTCAATTCCAAGCAAAAAAAAAAGAAAAAAAAAAAAAAAAAA
>BLXL01000192.1:0-12106 GCA_023170135.1 Acarapis woodi
ATGAGAATTCCGACGACAAAGAGAAAGGTACAATTGTGAATGATTTAGATGAGCTTTTCAAATCGACCGCCGCAGATGAAGACGATAATTTAATTGAAAATGAAAAATCTCAATCATTTTCAACAAAAGAACAAGAAAAAAGATCTTTGCATATTATTATAAAAATTTTTTTTGGATAAGTCTTAAAAAAAATTCTAATTTTTAAAAAACTAAATAAATATATTTTTCGAAATGAATTAAATTTTGATTATTACGGAAGAAAATCTAAAAGTAACAAAATTTCAATACACAAAACAATTTTAAGTCTTATATATAAAGAGAATAGTTCCAGTTTCTTTAAAAATTAAAAAAATTAAGAAAAAAATCTGCAAACAACTAAAAATTTGTTCCCCTATACTGATAGTTTAAATTATTATTATAATGAAATTATAATTGATCGATTGAAAATACGAATAAATTGTTTTCAATTTCTTAATTTAAAAGATATGAATATATTCTTTCAAATAGATTAAGCTAAAAAGTTTATAATAAAATATTTCTGATGACTATTTGTCGAGTTTATTTTCTGCGTGAAAATAGATCAATTGTTTGAATGAATTCGCGATTATTAAATATATTTCAATTTTTCGAAAGTGGTCCAGGACAAGGTCAGACATATATGAAAGTAATTAATAATTAAATTCGAAATAAACCATTGGAATTTTTATTGTTATGTCAATCTAAATATTGTTGTTTTTTTAAAAATTATTAGTAGATTTATGAAAATATAGAATTTAATATTTTGCTACACAAATTATTAATTATCTACGTAATTGATTTAAAAAATGATTAATTTCTTCCTATACAAAAATAAGTATTGAATCCGAAAATTGAATTCGTCAAAATGCTACAAAGGAGAAAATTTTTTTGATGCATCCTATCCAATTATCTAATTTGTTATCCATCTATCTTATTCATCAAATATTAATTCGCCTTGATTAATTGATCAAGCAAAAATCATCAATTTATTTTTTGCGAAAAAAAAAAAAATGGAGATATCACAGCCATCTTCATTGTTGACGTTAACTAATATAGTAAATATTTTAAAATATTACATTAAAGAATTATATTTTTTTATCGAATGAATATCAATTAAAATTTAATATATTCAATTAAGGATTTTTTTTTTTAATTTTTAATTATTTTATTATTCGAAAAATTTACTAGGTCTTGCCTTTCACACACCAATTAACATCAAATCTTACCGAAGGTGATCTAATTACAGTTCGTGGCGTAATGCATATTCGTTGCGAAAGGTGAATTGATCAATTTTCGAATATTTGATTTATAACTTGTGATGAACTTTTCATTTTCAGATTTCAAATCGATTTTTTAAATGAAGAAAATGATGTTTATATACACATTAATCCTCGGTTTGATGAAAACGTTATTGTGAGAAATTCGAAATTAAACGGTTCTTGGGGTCAAGAGGAAAGGTGTGTAATTAATTGTGAATGGAAAAAATAAATGGTTCTTTAAAAATCTATTTATCACAACTAAATAATATTCTTTTTATAAATATGTAGAACTAAATCGATCAGGCCATTATGTTCATCACCGACCTTTGAGATGATGATTTTGTTTAATAAAGAAAGTTGTTCAATTTCTTCAAATGGAGTGCATCTTTTTAAATATTTCTATAGAATGCCTATAAATGAAATCAAAAAAATTTCTATATCCGGTGAAGTGGACATAAATTCTATTGTTTTATCCAGAAACAATCTTGAATTTCATAGCAATTTTATTAAACCGATTGAGTTACGCAATCCAAAAGTACCTTTTATCCATACTTTGAAAGTTGAGAGTGGCCTTACAGTCACTGTCTTTGGCCGTCCTAGACAAAGAAGCGATTTTTTCACAATCAATTTTGAAAATGAAAAACAAGTAAATTTTTTCTTTTAACTTACCTTTTATTTAATTTTAATTTTATCTCTAACTTTTTCGGTATATCAAAATTAGATATTTATGCATATCTCAGTCCGTTTTGGCGAAAGAGCAATTGTACGTAATTCTAGAGATCTAAATTTAAAATGGAATGAAGAGGAAAGGTCGCTTGTTTATTTTCCATTTAGTCAAGGCTTGTCATTTGATATGTACATTACTGTTACTGAAAAAGTAAATTACTATCTTTTGTTGATAAAAAATTTGTTATTTATTTATTGCCTATTCTTTTTTTCAGGAATATCTTTGTTCAATAAATAAGCGATTATTTTTTCGTTTTCAGCACCGTGTATTACCTCTCGGATTAATTAATCAGTTCAGTATTAAGGGTGATATAGATTTGCATTCAGTTCGTTTTGATTATAATTAACCACAAAGTTTCAAAAACTTTTTTTCGCATAGTTTATAAATTACTTAAATAATATTTTTTCAGACAAATCTTCAGACGAATAAATCTGCTTTTTATTTATTACGAATCGTAAAATATTATTTTTGTTACCCTTACAGTTTTTATTGATCTTTTTTATAAAGATTGTTCTTTTAATATACATATAAAAAATAATATATAATTTAATCTGGTTATATAAAAATCTAAAATAAAAAAATGTTAAAAAAAAATTGATTTAAAATCAAATTCAATTTTCAAGATTAATTATTAAACTATAAATAAATATTGAATGATCAATATGAATAAAATTAAAAATTTTACTGGATATAATATTTTAAAAATCTAGAAAAAATAATTCTCAATATATTTATGACATTAAGTTCAAAATTTTTACCAATTTCTTTCTCTATATCAATAATCTGAATAGTTTTTCCAAAATTTTGCTTTTCAAATTATAAATTTGACATTTCTTAAAAAATTTTCTAACGATTTACAGCACCAAATTTTTTTTCGCTTTAATTTTATGTGATTTCGTGAATTTCTTAATTTTTAATAATTTATTTTGCGAAATTTCATTCATTTAAAACTAAAAAAACTTGAGACAAAAAAAAAAATTTGTTTAAGCCTTCTCATTTTGAAAAATATACATTTTAGAATGATACAATCATATTTGTAAAATTTTTAATTGGCAAGTAAATGTTCGATTCTACTTGTTCGAATAAAAGTGTACAGTACATTATACAATTTAAAAACTTTATTATGTGAAAATTTACAAGATCGATAGTTCTATCTTTCAAGCAATCGGAGGTAAGTATAATTGCAATTATTTTTTCCAGGCTTATAAAATTTTAAAATAAAACTTCAAATTAAATAATTGATTTTTATTTAATTTTCTATCAAAATACTTTGCACTGCCGATAAAGCATAATATGGAGTTTGGATAAATATCTAGACATGCTCGGTTCTAAGAACTCACAAGCCATTTTTAAAATTAACATCTACAAACATTTAGAGCACAGAACTTGTCTGGTGATAAACCAATGAAATAATTGAACGTAGACATTTATTTAGGCTGTGATAAAAAAAGATCTTATAATCAACATCATGTGATCATTTTTCTTTATTTAATCTTTAATAAAAACTTAAACTTGAAAATTTTTTTATTATTTCTTATCTTTAACCCTAAACTTCTTAATAAAGTGATAAAAAAATAGATGCATTTCAAATTAATATGATTAGTTTGAAAATTTAATTAGATTTTTCATTGAAACTGTGTTATTTTTAACGAACTATTTCGAAATCAATATATTAAGTACAATTTAAATTTACTAATTTAAATATATGATTTCGATTTTATAAACTTATTTGAGTATATAAAAAATTTAAAAAAATATATATTAGGTGATGGCCAAAATATTGATGATAGATTAGAAAAAAAATTTGAATTTATCAAATAATAAATACAACTTGGTTAAAATGAAAAATTTCAGATTTGTTCTTAGTATTACTTGTTTAATTTTTTTTTTGCCATTGATAACTTACACCAATGGAATCAATTTGGACGATAATAGTGATTCGAATGCAAACAATCCGAAATGGACAGGTGAGTATCTGATAAGTTTTTTTTAATAAATCTTAAAGTACATACTTTTGATTTATCAAAAATTTTTTTTTAAAATTGGGCAAATATTTGTCATTTTTTTTTATTTTTTTAATTATATTACGTTTTTTAAAAATTAAATTCATTTTTTTGTCTGTTTAAGATTAAAATCGAAAAGAAAAAATGCAATTACGAATGGATTTTTAAACTCAAATTTTTATTGATAACTTATTAAAGAAAACAAATACATTCTTTTTCTAAAATTTTATGTTGAATCTTTTTGAATCACTATATTTTTTTTCTTTTGTGTTTTTTCGATACATTTAAATAAGTTAACTATTATTATTTTTTTTTTAGTTTCAATCAGTAATAGGTAATAGACAATTAATAATTTGCATTAAATTTTTTATATTAATAAATTTTCGAATAGTTTTAAAATTATAAGAAATAAAAAAATTCCATATGTTTTGAAAAGTTTTTTTTTTTATTTTATTGATTGTTAAGGCATCTTAAAAATTCTAGAACAATTAGCAAAGATTCTAACTGAAACGTATTATTATCGATAGTCTTTATCTATTTTCCAGTGAATAAAAAAGTATGATAAATTCAATAAAAAGTAGAATAAAAAATCAGCAAATATGCATTTTGAAACGAAAAAAAAAAATTCACTATAAATGCGCAACAATGTTCATTCAATATTTTATTGTGGCCATTTATAAATACGAAATGTCAGAGTTAAAACATCACGTATAGGTCTATGTGAAAATTAGATCGATTACGTATTGAAAACTTTGTTGGTGCATCGTTGGCCTTTTCTATTTAAATCTTTGTGTTCTTCTAGTGAACTTACTAGTAAATCATTATGTCATTAAATATATTGCGAACTCATTCGCTATATTCCAGCAGTTTAGTATTATCTTGGGGCATGCCTAAAGACTCGCTAAGAAAAAAGTAGAATTTAAATGATCTATTTACTCTTTTTTTTCGAATATAAAGTTTAATATTCTATTTTAACATTTTTATCAAATAAAGAGAGCGTAATAATTCTAAATCATAAATATAAATTTGATTGAATTTATTAACTTGGGTTACATATTACTTGCATTATTTTTAATCTTACTAATTTGTTCGAAAAAATTTTAGATTATTTTTTACATTTGCGAACTATTTAAATGTGCTCATCAGAACTTTTCTTTTCAAAATTTTAACTGCTGTTGATATTAGCTAATGTTTTTCTTATTTCAATATCTCTTAAAAATATTTCTATTCATTTCTTGAAATTTATCAATTGAGTATTATAAAATGACGAAATTTTATTAGAAATCTATATAAAAATAGATCTGTACATGCGTTTTAGACAAATCCTATATATTTTCAAATAAATTCATAATTTTTCTAAATTTTATTTTAAGAAAAAAAAAGGAAACTTTCAAATTTTTTCACTTTGATTTTTAGAAATAGGAATTATTTATCGTTAAATAATTCAGTAATACAATTTAAATAAATACTCGTGATCTGTTGAGATTATTTTCATGATTCCAGCATGTTTAAACTATATCTTAGCTCAAATCTTTAAAAAACTATTCAATTTTTTTAAAATTTTATTTTTATTTTAGAAAACTATATTTCGTTTCATACCAGAAAATAAAAACTATTTTCATTAGCCATTTTTCATTTATATTTTAATTTAATAATGTAATGCACTTTTTTGGTAAATATATATTGATGTTCATATACTATATTTTCTTAGTATTCACTTTACTCTTTGTGACCATCTATTATTGATTAAAATTAATTAACACAAAAGATTTTTAAGAAACTATAACTTTTATTTTATATTACACATATTCTCATTTAAAAAGCAGCATATTTCGAAATTTTGAAATTATTGGCCAAATAAGCTGCAAACTTTAAAAAAAAATATTGATATCATTTAATTTATTTTTGCGCAAATTTTATTATTCAATTATATATTACGATAAAAGCGATTCAAGTATTTAAAAATTATTTGATTTTGATGTTTTCCCAAATAATTTGAATAAATTACGTTGAAATGCAATGCAAATCTTCAGAAAATAAAATATTTTCTCACAAAAAACCAAAATTCAAATTTATTTACTTGAATTTTCAATTAAAATATTTTATTATACAGAATATATACATTTTATATTCTATCGACTCGATTATTTTTATGGGATAATTTGAAAAAAAAATCAGAAGAAACAACAGATTTGTTTTTTTTTGAAATCTCAATACCATTTATTAATAATTGATTTGTAAAATTTAATATAATTAAAAGTACCTAATTTTTTATTTTTCAGATCACATTCTACTCGAGTCTGGCGTTATAATTAGTTTGGTTTGCATTCTTTCCCTAGTAGCTATATATGGTGCATTTTATTATAGACGGTCATTTTCGATAAACCGAAAAAATGAGAATTCCGACGACAAAGAGAAAGGTACAATTGTGAATGATTTAGATGAGCTTTTCAAATCGACCGCCGCAGATGAAGACGATAATTTAATTGAAAATGAAAAATCTCAATCATTTTCAACAAAAGAACAAGACAAAAATTCCCATAAGGTGCATGGATTTTTAATGCGCGCTATGACTTTACCCCAAAGTGTTATACAAACTGTTGGTAGAATTCAAACTATACAAATCAACGAAGTGAGTGCAAACGTAAAACAGAAGTTTCCGACTAAAAGCACAAATGTATCTAGTTGTGGTAGTAGCCCGACCGGAAATAGTAATCTCATCACCACAATATTATCACAAACTCAACAAGCAGAAAGACCAATTAATTTTAAAAATAGACCAACAGCAATTAAAAGTCCATCTTCAAATTATTTGAAAAAATCACCCAGTCCAACTAGACAGCAAAGTCCACTTTTACAACAACAACAAGTTGAATCAAATAATGATAAACAGGAAAATAATCTAGCAATAAAGGTATTTATCAGATTAAAATTCCTATTTATTATAAATAATATATACTAATTTCAAGTTATTCAAGTCCGAATTTGTTTCTAGCACAAATAAAGAAGCAGATGAAATAAGCATTGATATTACCCCATCTAAATTAGAACTTGATGATTCATATGGTGAATTCAAATTAGGTAAATTACAGTTTTGTTTAAAGTATAGTTATGAAAAACACGCTTTAACTGCATCAATGATTAAATGCCTAAATTTACCCGGCAAGAATACAATGAATACATACGTCAAACTTCAATTGTTACCTGAAAAAAAACATAAAGTAAGTGAAAATAAAAATCTAGTATGATAAAAATTAAAAAAAAATCTTTTGTTGCTCTCTACAGGTAAAGACAAGAACAATACGTAAAAATCAAAATCCATGTTATCAAGAGGACTTCACTTTTTTTAATATACATCCTCAACAACTTGATAATCTTTCTTTACATTTTATGATCATGTCATTTGACAGGTAATAACTGATTTTGATGAATGAATATTTTTTGTGAGCCTATATCGACCTATATAGATAACATTATTTCCTGAATAATTAATTTAGCGGCTTTAGCCAAATTTATCAATTAATTTTAATTAATGTATGATTAATTTTGATGTTTTTTTAGATATTCAAGAGACGAAGTCTTAGGTGAGGTGTTGCATTCTTGCAGGGATCAGTTTGATTCGATAGAAAAACAAGTTTTTCTTACCCTAGATATCAATCCTAAAGGATTACTAGTAAGTATTAAGTTACACTTCTGAATCTCAAAAAAAAAAAAAATTCTAAATAAAGAATGAGTCATTACGAATGATGTTTGAGTTCTTAAATTTTTTCTAGTTTTAAGAAATTAGGTGTTAGAATTTTATTAAATTTTATTTTATCATTTAATTTTCATATCTTTTTTTAAAATTTCACAAAAATTTCAAATTTTTTTATTTAAACCCGTTTCGAATAAAAAAAAAAAAATCATATCTATTATCTAATAAATTTAAATTACTTTGCATCATATTTTTTTAGTCGAAAGGTCAAGGACGAGGTGAAATTCTTTTGAGTTTATGTTATCATCCATCATCTGCTCTTTTGAGCTTAGTTGTTTTAAAAGCGAAAAATTTACACAAAATCAATATTACTGGTATGCCAGGTGAGCTAAATAAAAATTTAATAAAATATCAAATTTTGAATATAAATACTTTATCGGAAAAAAATTTAAATAGACAAAATTAAATATTTGTCTATTCAATTTATTAAAATCATGTTATGAGTGATTGGTAGAAAAATTTATAAAGATCAAATTCTTAATAAAAATAATAAATTTTTTTATTTTTCTTTCTATTTCGAATCTCAATCTATTCAGATCCGTATGTGAAGATAAATCTTTACATAAACAACAAACGAATATCAAAAAAGAAGACGCATTCGAAAAAACGAACACTTAATCCTATCTATAATGAAATATTTTCATTCGAATTGTCAAATTACTTATCTAACGGAGAGGTTCTAGAATCAGGTGACGACCATGTTGATCTATCTACATGGAATAATATAAAACTCGAATTAATAGTCGTTGATTATGGAAGTAGAATAACTAGAAACGAAAACATCGGCTGCTTAACATTATGTACTGATGATCAAGATGCGAATGTTCGCAAACACATGAATGATATGCTTAATTCGCCAAGAAAACAAATTGCTTCTTGGCACAAATTGAAAGAAATTTAAATGTTAAGAATCTTCTAATTTGAAAATAACATCAAATCATAAAAACATTGAAAATTTTATATTCTAAATAATTTGAAAAATTTATTTTTCAAAACTATACGATGGCTAAGATTCAAATTTGAAGTTTGAAACAATATTGCATCAAAAATTTTTAAAGCTTGTTTACAAAATATTTGTTATATATCAATCTAAGTTTGAATGCATACAACTTAATAATTAATTTTCGATTCATCATTTCATTTGAAAATTTAGTACAAAAATTCTTGAGAATAGAATTTCTACTTCTGATTTGTTTGTTTAATTTATTTGATATTTTATTCGTTCAAAGAAGAAATCTAGTCAAATTATTTTATTCTGTGATTATTTTGGCACTGTACATTCAGCAATCGCAAATAAAGGTGAATCAATCAGATTCAATAAGAAAAAATTCAAAACTCAAAAAGACGAAAAATTTCCAAAATCATTTGGCATAGAAGGTTTAAATCTGGTAAAAAATTCGGAATAAAGCATATTGTATATTATGTATAAGAAAATTAACACCTTGTCTAATTTGTGCATTGAGGTGAAATGGTGATTTATATATAATTTAAAAACTAAAAAATTGCATTTTAATTCTAGTTTCTAAAAAAAAATTTCGATTTTTTTTTAATTATTTAACACTATTTTCAAAATTTAGTTCTATTTTTTCGGTAAACCATCATCAAAATTAGTATCTATATTTTAATCATTTTAATCTGTATACAAAATTTTCATACTTATTTTCTAATCTTAATAAATTTTAATAACATTCAGAACAATTCTATAATATTTTTCACGTCCTTTGAAATAATGTGATGATTTTTTTTTTATTTTTATCAACTTATCTTGTTTTGAAAATCAAAATAATTACACTTTTTATTATAATGCATAACAAAAAATATCTCAATTATTTTATGATCAATAGACAAATAAAAAGTTTTTGAAATTGATTATAATATTAGCTGTTAAAAAATAAATTGTAATAACTTTAATATGATGTATTTTTTTTGAAATGTGAAAATTTTTTATTTGTAGATGAGCGCTTATCAAGCAAGAGAAGAAATAATTTTATGAATTCCATAGATTAAATTTTTTTTTATTAATAAACTATTGTTAATTATCATTATTTCAAATTCAATAAAAATTTAAATTAAAAAACTATAAATATTATTTACAAGTCTTTTTTTAATTTTTTTCAATGAATCGGCTAAAATAAGTTGCGTTGCTAATCAAATCAAAAAATTTTACAATAACACTTAATTAATCAAAAAACAACCGAATAAACATCGTTATAATTTTTGGCGTAATGAATTTGAAGGCCCTCTTTTATAAAATCAGGTAATTCTTCAAAATCTTTTCGATTTTCATCAGGTAAAATAAGTTTATCTACATTTGCTCGTTTAGCTGCTATAGTTTTTTCTTTGATACCACCAACTGGTAACACTTTACCAGTTAATGAAATCTCACCTGTCATTGCTGTATTCTGTTTAATTGCCTTGTTCATAGCCAAACTAATTAAAGCTGTTACCATCGTAACACCAGCTGATGGACCATCCTTTGGTGTTGCACCCTCTTTTTATTCGTAATAAAGAAAAATTTTTTAAAAATAAATTTCATATCTATTAAATTAAATTGTTAATGAATTAGTTTGAATTGTAAAACTAACCCGGTACATGCAAATGGATATGTGAACGTTTAAAAAAAGTATTATTTGGATCGATTTTTAGCAAAAATGATTTGGCAACCGAATATGAAATATCTGCACTCTCTTTCATTACATCACCAAGATGACCTGTCAATTTAATTGTGCCCTCATAGTTTCTAACATTGTCTTCGATTTCAGCTTTCATTGGAATCGGATTTTGTTTATGTACTGCAGTTTCAATGTAAAGCGATGAACCACCCATCGCTGTCCACGCTAAACCCATTACAATTCCAGGTGGTGTAATATCGTACATACGATCTTGAGTAAATGTTGGTTTACCACAAAAATCTTTTAAATTATTTATATCAATTAGCACATTTTCTGTCTCTTTGTTTACAATCTTGAATGCACATTTTCGTAAAATTTTTTCAATATGTTTTTGCAAATTACGAACACCTGATTCGCGACAGTAAAATTTGATTAATGTATTTAATGCTTCGTCTTCAATTTTGAATTTTTCGTTTGTTACACCAGTCAAATTCATTGCTGTTGGAATTAGATACTGTTTTGCAATATTCAACTTCTCTTCTGCAACATAGCCAGACACTTCGATAATTTCCATTCGATCTCTTAATGGTTCAGGTATTGTATCAATTTGATTAGCTGTACAAATGAATAAAACTTTTGACAAATCAATTGTAACATCTAAATAATGATCGAGAAAATTAGAATTTTGTTCTGGATCTAACAACTCGAGTAATGCTGATGATGGATCACCTGTATAACCACGTCCAATTTTATCAATTTCATCAATTAAAACAAGTGGATTTTCAGTTTTCGTTTTTTTCAAACACTGTACCAATTTACCGGGCATAGCACCTACATAAGTACGACGATGTCCTTTGATTTCAGCCACATCAGTCATTCCGCCCACTGAAAATCTGAAATATTCACGATTCAAAGCACGTGCTATTGATTTAGCAATACTTGTTTTACCAACACCTGTTCATAAAAAAAAAATAATAAATTGATTTCAATTAAACCACTTATCAAATATTTGATTCAATTACCTGGTGGACCTAAAAATGTAATGATTTTGCCCTGCGTATTTCCTTTCAAATTACTAACTGCAATAAATTCAAGTATTCGTTTTTTAACATCTTCCATACCATAGTGATCTTTCTCGAGTACTTCTCTTGCAATTTTTAGATCAAGACATTCTTCTGTCGATTTGCCCCAAGGAAGGCTAGTCAACCAATCAAGATAGTTTCTTGTTACACTGAATTCTGAACTGTGATTATCTAAAAATTGAAGTTTGGCCAACTCTTCATCAATTACATCCAATACGTGTTTAGGCACCGTTAATTCTTTGATACGAGTTCGAAATTTTTCTTCAATTGCATCTTTATCCTCTTTTTCTAAACCTAATTCTTTCTTGATCACTTTAAGCTGCTCATTTAACATATATTTACGATGTTGTTGTTTGACTTTTTCCTCAACTTCTTTGCCAATTTTTTGTTGCAATTTAGAAAGTTCAAATTCTTTTTTCAAAAGGGCAAGTGTCAAATACAGTCGCTTCGGAATATTTGTTTCATTTAATACTTCTTGGAGTTCTTCTGGATCTGACCCAGTTAAAGCTGCACCTAAATCTGACAGATAAACTGGATTATCGATGATTCGTTGTCCTGATTGTATCATTTGTTGTACAGTTTCACGGTAGAGTGGATTGAGTGATATGATGTCACGAATGGTTTTAACAATTTCTTGAGTTAAAGCTTTTA
>BLXL01000199.1:0-74804 GCA_023170135.1 Acarapis woodi
TAAAAATAATAAAATTGGCATTTGCTTCTTTAATTCATTTGCTCTAACTTACAGGTTATTAGGCAACTGAACTGTATAAACTTACCATCAGGATGCTATTAAGTGTACTTTAAAAAATCAGGTATTTTTTGATCATTTTTTTTTAACCAACTTTAAAATTTCTAAAAATTTTTTGCTCAGGCATTTTCAAAATTACCTCTGAAAAGAGGCATTTGATAGTTTTTTTAATATCAAGCCATTTATATCTATTGCCTTGAATATTAAATTTATCTCTTAAAAACAGTTTCGAATTGTCTTTGATTTCAATTAGTTTTGATCTTATGAATTTTTTTTTAATTTATATTTACAAAATCATCATGAGTCAAACAAAAGAGTTTTAATTAGATATTTTTTTATAAAAATTAAGATTCATAAAAAAAGATTTTTTTGTTCCGAAAGTTGTCGGATACCTTTTTTAATTAAAAAATGAATACGTTTTACAATATTTTTTTTCTTCAAAAAAAAAAGTATACATTTTGTTGTTTAGTAAACAATTGTATGCTTTTTCTAGACGTAATTCGTTTTTTAAGTTTAGGCAGTTTTTTTTTCTTATATAAAAGTACTTTGTACACTTTGTAAATTGTTTTTATATAAAAAAATTTCTCATGCAGAGTTTCGTCTTCAAAAACTTTGACATTGAATTTTCCGACTTCCGGAAGTGTTATAAGAATGTGTTTTACACTTTGTTTTTAAGAATATATCTTAATAAAGTGCTTTAATAGTCTTATCACACACATAAACACATAAATATCGTTTATAGCATTATTGAATTTTTCGAAATAAAATTTTACAAGTAGGGACATCTAGTTTAATTGAATAAAAATCGTTGATTAGTAACGAGCGTATGTTCAATATACTTCATTTGTAAAACATTGACCAGTGATTTAGACGGGCAGACTGCATTAAAATATTTAGCATTTGAGACCATTTTTTCTATGGTCCGTTTAAAAATTCACTTTGATTGTACGGCAAAAATTTTATGGTAGCTTTAATAGAATAATACCGAAATTTTAGAAAAAATTTAAAAACTCTAAGTTGTACAAGAAATTATATACTCTTTTGTAAAAAGATCATATATTATGTAATATATTTTCATTAACGAGCGATTGATTGATTGTGAACTGTTCGAGCATGCGTCAGTGCGTGGGATGACCATTGTATATACATATATTTCTTTTTTGAAAAATTTGAAAATTTATTTTGTATGTAAGAGAAGTTATTTTTATTCTGTTCAATGAAAAAGCGATCATGCTTGGTCATGTATTTTAATCATATTTTACCATCTATTTTCGCTCTGTAAATTTATTTAGATTGTTTTGTTGAATACTCTTCAAAATTTTTGAGCAATTTCTGGCTTACACAAAGAAAATGATTTTATAAATTCTTGAGTTAACTGTACAAATTGATGAATGATTTTAAAACAGTCTTTATCAAACAACGAATAATAAAAGAAAAACGCTTTTGTAATTGAAAAACAATCCAACGCAGCAGTGACCGATTCAGTGAGTTATTCTTGATTCGCCAGCAATATAAAAACAGTAAGAATTAATAAAAAAGATTCAAACATTGGTCAAAACTGACCTAGATGAATTAAAATTCAAATAAATATTGAATCGTGTGTCGCAAGTCAAGTTTTAGTACACTATAAAAGAATATAAGAAAACATACGCCGATACAATGTTGTAGATGAGTAAGCAGTTGATATTATGTATATTGTAAAAGAGTGACCCAATTTAAAAAGTCTCTAAATCTCAGATTATGTAAATGGCGGGCAACTTTTGCACTTATATGGCCTTTTTTTGACCAGTTGTATTTTTTTTTTAAAATGTTCATAATAATATATTTATATATATTGAAATAATTTTCAGTGTTTAATACCTTATGTGTTTTTTGGAAACTGACCAGATGCCACGCGTCGTAGTTTACTTTCTCTGAAAAAAAATCAGCCCACCGGGTTCTTTGAGTAGAAAATTTAAAATAATTTTTTTTATTTAAAAATTCCAGGTATACGATTTACCTTCTAGGTAATTTTTTCTTTGTTTTTATGACCGTTTAAAGTACATTTTCGCGAAAATTTCGATTTTTTTATTGAAATTACGTTCAAATCATATGTAACATGTACACTCCAATTATAAACACATTTAAAAAAAAAAATACAACTCCATAGTTTAATAAACTAAAATTATTCTATGATAGTCTTTCACTATCTGTACCTCAATCCACTTTAGTTTTACATTCGAATTGCATTTTGTACAGATTCTAAAAAAATTAGACGGGATTCAGATTATCATATATCTGAAAAAAAAGAAATTCACTCACTAATTCTAAACTATAAGTGTCAGAGTACCTGGCTTTTTGGTCAGCTGGCTGACTTCACATAGTGGGCAGGAAGGAAAAGGCGCAGGCTTAGATCACTAAATTTTCTCTCTTGTCGATTGAGTGAATCATAAACTCACATGAATCATAAAGAACAAAGCAGGAAATAGGAAGAATGTGTGTGCCTCGATTTTGACGGTCAATTTTTGTTTATGAAAAACAAAAATTGATTTTTTTGTATGTATGTATTGACCACTCCAATACTTTTCAATCATTTTAGCGAATGGGTTTTTAATACTATTCATCCTGCTCGAAAAGCTTGCGATTTGAAAAATTAAAACATTCGCCTTTATATCGACGTTTATTCACTCGACATTCGATTATAAATTATTCATATTTTTATTATTTGAAAAAAGTTTAAATTTTTTAAATCGCTTACAAATTATTTACCTTTTTGTTCAACATTCTGCAAAATTTGCTTTGAATGAATTTTTTTGCAATTGTCTTGAGATTTTATTTTGAACCTAAAGTATCATATTTTTTTTCAAAATGCCCATCTAAAACTAAAATAAATGCAGTTCTCAAAGTAACGTTTTGAATACCTTATTTCTGACATCTTTCATGCGTATCCTGATTGTTTTTCAATTTTATTTTTTCTTTTGATTTAGTAAAATACACACTTATCTTAGACACTGGACATTACCAATAAAATTTAGAATGTGTGGAAAGTAGGTAGTTACATTAAAAAATTTTCAAAAACATTTTATTATTTACAATGAATTCACTTATTTTATACAATGTGTAATTTTCGGGTATATATAAATGAGGATATGACAGACTAATTTTTGATATTTCAATGAGTGTGTGTCGTTTTACGCTGCTGATGGTCAGTTTTAATATTAGTCAACTGTTTTTGCTTATACAAAAAGCGAACATGACACGCTCGTGGTACTTACGAGTAAAAAAGGAATTTTACTTTGTAAATACTATTTCAAATTCGATTACTTTATTCGTTGTTGGTGAAATACAAATTGTGTATAATTCGTATTCTGTTGCCTAGCGATGTTCAGGAAAACGAATAGAAATTGTGATATTAAAATATTTCAATGACCAGTGGTCACTATCAAGTGATCGACCTTTATGCGCAATCTCTCTTTTTTAACATCTACTTCATCTTTCTCTTAAATATTTTTTCTAAGCCTCAAATGCAACTGAAATTCTAAATTCATATAATATAAATTTGAACATGTATTTTTGACCGCCATGTTGAGAACCATTGGTCATCAAATACTTGACCAATATTCCTCATCATATTCAATTTTACATTTTTAAATTTTTTATAGCAAATAATTTTTCTTTTTGATAATATCAAACTTTCATTAGAATTTTTTTTACCTAATTTTTATTATACACGATTCATTATTAATTTTTCTGTATGTGCGAAAAATCTACTACCATTATTACTCTACAATTTAATTTTCAAAGGACTATTGCTTCTTTTTTGTTAAAATAAATTTTTTTTGAATTTGATAATTTTCAATAATTTTTTTTAGTTTTAATTATTGTCTTTTAAAAAGAAACTTTTTTTTTCTCAAAACAATTTTCATCAATTTGAAGAATAAAATTCTGTCATTTTTTTTTTATTGCGCATTTATTTTAAAATATCGAAATTTTTGATTCAGAGTAGTCGATCTATAAGCCGAGCTCGAAAATATTTTTATTTCGATTCGAAATACATATAATATGAATTTTGTTTTTTTTTTATATCGCGCACTAAACTCTATATTTCGAAGGATGTTTAAATAAGACTGAAAAAAAAATTTTAAAACGAAGATTCAGTTTTTCTACATTTCAATTTATATTTTTTTATAAAAAAGCGAAAAATTTTAAACTTTTTTTTTATTTACTAGCACCGCACACTTTAGAGATACAGTCAGAAACCGCTCCGCACCGTCGCATTTTCTAGTGGTAGGCTGGTAATAATAATTGAATTTTTAGATATTGAAAGCAAAAAATAGATGAAAAAAAGCATAAAAAAATATTTAAAAAATCAAAAAAAAAAAAATTCTTACGTATAATTTTGTTGTCCTTATGATAAAATGATAAAATACGTACTTTAGAAGGCGGGCGTTTATTTTAAAATGCTTAATGAAACTTTCTTGGCCATTGTATAGTACAATTTGGCCCCATAATATGTGTAAAAGCACATTGTGTAAATCATACTTGTTCTTATTACTTATATGTATTTTTTATTCTCTAAAAAACAAGGACTAACTTGAGAGAATACAGTATATTTTTTATGTAAAAATGGGTTGGACTTCACTTCATATAGAGGGCATAATAGTCAGGTTAAAATCTTATTTCGATTTTTCTGGTTCAAATGTATGTGTGTTGCTTTATCGTAATCTGCAGACTGTAAATGTAGTTTCACCAGTTTTATTTTAACAACAATCGGTACCGACGTGCTAAAAGTACTGTATTTTTATAAGAATGATAATGATTAAGCAGTGCCGGTTCGAGAACTCTTTCTTTTTTAAATTTAAAAATTTTTTGCATAAACTTGTAAATAGTTCTAAAAATTTTTTTGTACTTGAATACGGCTCCAAATCATTTCGAATACAATTCGAAAATGATGAAAACTAAGGATAAATTCAAAAATAATTTTCCTAACATTCGTCTGATAAATAAGTGTAAATAGTGTGTCCTAGTGTAAATAGATCATTTTCAATTTTTGGATTAATTATTTCTCTCGTTTGTGCGAAAGTTATGAATCATTATGCCATATTGCATATCTATTTTACATCAATGATTATTGCAAATTTTGTGCTTTTTCTAAAACGACAATTAATGTCTGAATTTAAATTTATGTAATAATCAATATTTTAAAAATTGAAAAAGCTATATGTGCGTGCGTTTTTTATCAATATGTCCATTCTTCAAACATCATCCAAAATTAATTATTAAGTTGATTTGTTTCATCATCACTTTAAAGAAGATCAGTCAAAATCACTTTTTGATCGCTTATTTGAAACTTATTTAAAATTGTTGTGATCTGGATTTTTTGTACATTCGTCGTAGTTTCGTGTTTTTAATCGACAAAATTTGTGTGCTAGTCTACATACATGTCTATCAATACTTAAAAAATACATCTTAAGTCAAGGTCTATTAGGTAAGAGAATAAATTTTTTTTTAAAAAACTGTTCTATAAAATATGATGAGCGATGTGCTCCATCAAAACTTTATAACAAAAATATATTCTTTTAATTAAAATTTGAAATTTTTACACAAACTGTTATCTGATTAATATAAAATAATTTTTATTGCATTTTATTTTCATATTTTTTCTTGAAAAATAAATCGTTTTGAAAGAATTTTTTCTCGAATTCAAGCAGACTATCATCCGGATATTGTGTATTCATCTTTTGATAATGCGTTTTTTTTTTTCATTCTAACTTCTATATTTTCTTACTTTTAGTCTCTAAAATGCACTTACAAAAAAAAGCAGAGAAAATTATGAATTTCAAAACTTTTGAGCAGAAAAATAAAAATGGACGCGCGTTATTCGTGTTTTTTTTTTTCGAAAAATTTATCTATATAAGAAAAGGGAAAAATCGGTTAGTTTCAAAAAAAATGACCCATTGGTCACTAAATCACGCGCGGAAATTCGAATAACCATTGTATAATTATATGTCTTACAATACACGATCGCTGATAATTATCAATATTAAACTATTCACTTATAAAGAAATGCATAAAATCAATCGAATACAATACATATGTTTAGATAGCCTAGTTTTAAATGTGATTATGGGCATAAGTAACATAAATAAAATATTCATATTTTTTTAACGTATAAATGTTTTAAAATCGATTTTTTTCAAATTTAATCTCTTTGGATTTGTTCTTTTATCCCGTGATGCAAAACAAATACTATTTTTGCAAATATTTTACAAAAAAATCTGATTTTATTAATGAAATCGCTGTTTTTTAATTTTTTAGAAAAAATTTTAAAACATTTTATAGAGTAGCTTATAAGTGTCAGTATTAGCGTTGCGATCATGTGTTACGTATTAAATTATAATCTAAACATAATCTACATGGACAATGTATACAAGTAAAGATCAACAGTTAAAACCTGCGTTTACCAGGTACACACAGATTTGATAAAGCTCTGACTTTTTGGACACATGCTTTTTTTCTAAATGTTTTGTTTTCCTTCAAATTCTAAAATAGTTTTTACAATTAAAAAAAAATTAAAATAAAAAGGCAGTAGTGAGTGACCAATCTATAGTTTTTATTCATTGAATTTATGGACAAAACCAAAATTTCGTTATTATGTCCGAGTTGAGCAGCACGTAGAAAATAATTCTCTCAAATAAGTACAATTGTTGCTTGTAGTCTGTTGTTTTTAGATCTGAGCAACTTATAACTTCTTTTTGCCCTAATGATGACATTAAATCATAAATGGGTCTATATGACGACAACCACACTTAGAGGGCAAATTATATAATTTTTTGTTATAATTTCTCTCTGATTTAAATTACAAGCTGTACAAGTTCACGTAAACTAATAAATCCAATACTGCATTATAAACTCAAAACAAGAGAGTGTGCATACACGACTTTAGAGTAATTTAGTTTTAAATTAAACTCAATACCTATCGATGCTAAGGATAGAAACTAGGCGATTTGAAATCTCTCTCGCTTTATCGAAACTTCAATAAATCTCATTTTGATGCGCAGCCCCTCTATTGTTTATAAATTTTAAAGCAATATTATTCGACTATTAATGCTAGTGTTTAATGTTTTAATTTTTTTTTATTTTTTAATTGTGCTACAAAAAGTCTCTTTTTCGATGGTCCTCTTTCAAGAATATAATTTAAATCTATTCTTTATTTATTTTGTTGCCTAATTCTGTTCCATTCTAAAATAATTTTATTCTCTCTGTTTGAGAATGAAAAAAAAAAAACCGCTGACCGTTACCGTGACCTGATTTGGCCCTCATTCTTTTCAAGATGGTCAGCTGCTATTTTCGTTATTTTTTACTTTTCATTATATTTTGTAAATAAAAAAGGTGAGAGTTTATTTTTGCTATCATAAAATAAAATTAATTAGAGCCGAAAACGTTTATTTTAATAAGCTTACATATTTTTGAAATAAATATTTATGTTTAAGAAATTTTTTTTTTGTAATTTTTTTCACGCTTTCCAATCAGTAAATTTATGTTATAAATTATAAATTGTAAAAAACTCATCTTTTAAATTTCATCTAGATGGGTTACTTATCATTTTCCCGATTTCGTTCACTGAAATGCAGTATAATTGAAAATCTCAATTTTTATTATGAAAAATGTGTATCAATTACTTCGAGTATTCATTTATGTAAATCACACATATTTATTATATATTCACCTATATTTTTTTGAATTCTTGTTTTCAAAAAATTTAAAAAAGAATTGCAACTAATTGAAAAATTTTCAAATAATTTTTTTTTAAGATATTTAAATTAAAAAAAGATATTTTATGGATTGCTCATTGAAATGGAACAAATCGATGAATAAAATTTATAAATTTTAAGAATTAACTATAATATATACGTATTTTTAAGACTATTTCAACTAATTATTTTACTGACTCAGGTCATCTTTCTCACATTCCATTATAAAATTCTGACAAAAATCAATATTTATCTTTTTTAGTTTTTTTTTTCGTTGATGATTTTTCGCTCTAAAAAATGTTTATTTTGCTTGACAAATTGTTAGACAACAAATTAAACATCAAATTTAGACAACAAATTTTTTTTTATTGGAGAAAATTCGATCTAAATAGTTTTGATGGGTCTTCTTACTGTTTGAGCTTATTGATGACTATGTATAAAATTGTTTAAATTATCGTTTAAATTTGTTTAAATTGTTAATAAGTAAATTGTATCCCGAAATCTCTTGTTATGTGGAATAAGTGATCAGATGCATATATATAACTATATGTCTTAATATAAGTAAGAGGTATAGCAAGGGCTATCAATTTATCGTTTCCAATTGACGCCAATTAAGTCTAATTTACAAAAAATGCGAATATCCTTGCACAGCTTAACACAAAATAATTTTCTTTCTAAATTATTCTGCCTATCTACACCCTAGTCTAGTTCATATTGAAATGAAAGAGAGAGCATTTAAAATTTAATATGTTTTGAATCAAATATATAATGTTGATCATATATAATAATTCTAAATTTATTTTATATTTGCTGATTTTTCGAGTCGCCTAAATCTAAATTCACAAAAATTTTTTCTTTAGCTCAATTATGAATGAAGATGATTTGAGAGATATTGTATTTTGGGCATTTTCCGGCGGTTTTTTTTTTCACACAATCAAATTACTTAAAATTGATAAACCGAATACGAAAAAATTTAGTTTCAATTTAATCGCCTTTCGAAATATATATTTTGATTGTCGTTTATAAAATAAATTTTAAAAATGGTTGTCGATATTTGTGAGAAATAATTTTTTTTTAATATGAAGAAAAATTTTGTACATTACAAACAATCTATGCACTAGACATTTAATTAAAACTATTGATGAATCTTAAAATATATATTTTTAGTTACAAATAATAGATTCTTAAGTATTTGGTTGAAAAGTAAGCGGAGAAAAAATATTTTATTTCTTGGCACTAAAAATGAAAAAGACACAAAGTTTATAGAAAAGAAAAGGAGTGCCTAAACATTTCACCTAATCCAAAATAAAAAAGGATGTTGTAGGCTGATTTATGACGCCATACCTTTTATGTTACACAACCGTTCTTAAAAATTTTTGTGGTATTTTTAATTCTTCATTCCTTATTTTAGAATAATTATAAAACTTATGTTTTTGTTTTAAATAATCTTAAACAAGTAGCGCACCTTTGACCTTCTCTTCAAACAAGCGGCTATTTTGTGGTTTTTTCTTTATTTTAAGTTGTTTAAAAAAGATTATAATTTATTTTTCTTTACTAAAATTGAATGTCAGAATTTTCGTATTTTAAATAATTACATAATTTTTGCTTATAAAAAAAAAAATGAAAATTTCCATTTTTCTTTTTTAATAATCATTATGCCAATCATATTTGAATAAAAATTTTTTTAGTTTTAAAAATTTATTTTTAAGTGCATCAAACAAGGCATAGATTTGTTGTCAACATCTAATTTTAAAATTTCAAATGCACTCAGACCCTAAATTACTTGAACTGAATAAAACTCACACGCTTTAACTGAATAATTAAATAATAGAATTTCCGCTGATTAACAATCTTTACGCGCATTCTCATTGCCTGTTTGAAATTTTATTTATTAGTTGCAAAGTTTGAAATTACTCTTAAGAAGAGAAAGAGAATTAATCGTTTGTAAATAATTCATTTTTTTTCAATTAAGATATTAGCCAAATTAATTTATTCGCTTTAAGCTGAAGAAATGCTTTTTCATCTGATTTCGTCATAAAAAAGATTATGAATTTGTTAGTACAATAATAATACAGTTTAATCATACTCCCTATACTTTTTAAATTCCCCCAATTCATCACTGACCATATATAAATATTATTCACATATAATATTTATCTGATAAGAAATAGAATTTTAGAATTTTACTAAACTACATCCTTCTTTCTATCAATTCAATAATTCCATCATGCAACACTATGAGACAAATTCTCTAATTTGTGTTATTTAATTATCCAATTCAAATAATTTTCTTATCTTCATACAGATCGACCGTAACAACATTTATTGAATCACAAAAGTATTTTTAAGTTAAATATCACCCCTATAGTGAAAAAAAATTTGAGAAGAAACAACCGGAACAATTTTGTTAAATCTGGTTCAAACGCCTAGTCTAAATTCATCGTTTATTCACTATTTTTAACTGCGATTTATCAGAAAGAAATAATTCACCTTTTCAAATAATATTCATAATCGACCTTACATTAACCACTTTTAGTGGTTAAGCAAGCTTTTAGTACGTGTAGTACTCTTGCCTTTTATAGATTCAAAAAAAAAAAATCTTTTTTTACCAGCACGCATTGCTCTAATTTTGAACAAGAAAAAAAAAAAAAGAACCTTAGGTTGAAAGGACACTAATATAGGAGAACAGGCGCGCACTGTATGTGGTTGAAAGCGAGTGCTCACATTACAGGAGCCCTGATTGTGAGTGTATGTGTGTGTGCGTGTGTAAGTTAAGAATTTATTTAACAATTCAATTACATTTTTAAGTACTTTTAGTTTTAAAAATCACATAAATGGAGACTAAACTCTGTAGAATAAATTCAACAGTCGAAAATTCGACCACAACTATCACTACAACATTGAATAATGAAGTGTCTGAGTCAACCTATGTGCAATCTTCACAAACTACCAACACAACGACTGATCTACTATTGGACAGTTCGTCATGCAATTCATTCATAGTAAATCATCAACCAACAAGTTTGCCGTGCACAAGTGGTGAAAATAATTGTAGGAAAGAATTTGAGAACACTGATTTGGAGTTCGGTGATCAATACCCAAATTCGTTGGATACTTTTTCACCACTAAATCCCACAACAAGTCTTTCATCATCTTCAAATAATTTATTAGATAAAGTTAATAACAATTTAACTCATTCAACCGCCCTTTCACCATCATGCTCATCACCATCTATCGGAAACAATACTGTTCAAATTGATTCTTCTTCAATTACTAACAATAACAATCCATCAACTCAACTCAATACTCCACCGCCATCTAAATCACCTGACCAACGTCTTGAAACAAATAGTAATAAGTTGCCCGATTTGACTGCTGAAGTAGATAACCTGTTGAACGAACAATTTAGGGAAAAATTGACTGAGCAATTTGATCAACAAATCTCGCATCAACAAATTAATGACGACGAATCGATGTCCGATGATGAACAATCAGATGAAGAATTTTCGGAAGAATGTTCAAGTGAAGAAGAGAAATGTTTAGGGCCTATAAATAGTAAAAAGCGTTCTAGAAGTCCACATTCGTGCTCCAAGCGACGTAAGCAAAGTAATCCTGTACGACGCGATTTCGAAAAAGACAAGACACCAATTGATCTAGAACAATTAAATCAACTCAATCAGCAACTCAAACAATTAAGTGAACAGACAGGCATGGATCGAAATGAATTGATTAATATTAAAAATCTAGAAAGTCTACAAGGTCATTCGTGCAAAGGTTCGAATAACAAGAAATCAGATGAAGATGAACCGGAAGAAGGTCTGATTCGTAAATTTCCAAATACGTTATCTGCTGCAGCAAATGCTGTAGCACGTTTTTTGCTTAGCAATCATTTAAAAGGAAATTATATAGATTCAACAAACAGCAATAGTAAGACCAGTGATAAAAGAGAATCGCAAATTAATTACACTTATTATCTAGCTGCAGCAGCCGCTGTTGCTACCAATGCGTCGAAAAGAGGTACAAAACATTGTCTAAACTATTGTAAAGAATGCTGTTGTCCATTTTTGAGTACAGAACATGAAAGATTATATCGTCAATTGGAAGGCGAAAAAGAAAGCAAATTAACTCATGAGAAGTCTCAAACACAATCATCTTTAATATTTCCTCAACAACTACAAAACATCGTTCAACCTAGCAAATTAATGCAAGAGATTGAATCTGTGTTTGGAGCTAATTACGAGATTGGTCAAATACCACAACGTAATGCTTCAGATGCCATGCATTTAATCAAACAACTAGGTAAGCTACATAATAAATATATTAGCAAAAAATTTATCATATAATTATTAATTTAATAAATTAATTCATCGAATGAATTTGATCAATTAAGTTGTTTAAATTTTTTTTTTATTTTAATTTTTTTTAGAATCGGGTCAACTAGATAATGAAGAAACTAAAATCTATCAACAGCAACTTGTTAGTCTTCTTAATAGTAATATGTTTGAAACGTCATCAAACACCAATCAAATGACTAATTCTTTGTCTGCATTGTTAAATGGTCGAGTGTTCAACCGAGATGCCTATTGTACGATATGTTCGAAAGAATTTTGTAATAAATATTTTCTTAAGACTCACCTTGCCAAAAAGCATTCTATTCAAGATAATCAGCAGTCTGCAGATACTAAATGCATATCACCGAACACTAATCCGGTTCAAATGTTAGATGAATATTCAGGTGTTCTTAATTCATCAGCTGGCCAAATCAATCCGGAAGCGTATTGTGAAATATGTAGAAAATCATTTTGCAATAAATATTTCCTTAAAACTCACAAACAAAAAGTGCATCACGAAAATACGGAAAGTTCTATTAATCAAAAATCACCAGTTTCATCTTCACCCAAGCGAGATCATTTGGCAATTACTACTCAACAACAATTGCATTACGAGCTTATGAACGCAATCGCATCTGAACAACATCAACAAGAAGATGTGAGCGCAACAACAGTCAACAATGCAACAACTCCATTAACTAATGAACAAAAAGATCCAATCAGAACTCAACTTTCTTTACAACAAATGCTGACTAATACTAATCATTTACAACAATTCGATGCCGTAATGGCTTGTGAATCGTTTGCAAATATTTTACGTAATTCAATTATACAACCAAATTCTTCTGATCTATCAGCAGCAGATCTAGCTCAATTAGTTAATTCAACAAATACTAATTTTTTATTTACACCTGAACGTTTGCGCGAAATGGGTGTTGTGAATATTGAGGCTTTTTGCAGAATCTGTTTAAAAGAATTTTGTAAGCAGTTTATCTATGTTTTTTTAATTATTATTATTGTTAATTTTTATTTTTGTTAATTAATCTTATCATTTGTAACTTTTCTTTAGGTAATAAATACTTTTTGAAGACTCACATGGCAAATAAACATCACATTCAAACAGAGGATGATTGTGGCAGCTCAAGTTGTGATTCACAGGCGAATAACGATCAAAATATAACCGATAAATCAAATCGAACCAATAATAACAAGAATGATATGTGCAATCTAGATGATGACGGTGCTTTAGAACCAGGTATGTAAATTTTTTTCATTCATGCATGATTTTATGTTTTCTAAACCGAAATTTTATATAGGCCAATGTCCATCTACAATTAATCCAATGGACTTCACTACATTGCTCATGATCAACAATATTAATAACATCAATAACATCAATAATATCAACAACATTAAACAGCAGCAACAACAAATAAATAATAATCAAACAAGTAAAGAGCAACCTCAACTGAATAAAGAAGAATCATGTTCATCGACTAACACAAAAGTAATAAATTGTGATCTATGCTCAAAAGTACTTTCCTCAAATTATCATCTAAAGATGCATCGTTTTTACTCTCATCAGATACCATTTATCAAGGAGGATGATGCACGAAATAATGAGAAAAGTGAACAGCAAATTGATCGTAATAATAATAGTAATGATCAAGTGGTCAATGCAACACAAAAAGAGTTGATTGGTCAAAATGTTGAAGTGAATCAGCAACAATCTACCTTAGATCAACAACAAAATGAGGGACTACTTAAATTTCAACAGATGCTTAAAGAACTACAGCAATATCCTGATGGTGATCTAGATGCTGAAGTGCTTAAAAGACTTGCTTTATTACACAAACAACAGCAACAGACTAATGTAACCAAGTCAAATGAAGAGAGTTCAATATATTGTGATTATTGTGAAAAAGAGTTTAAAACTAAATCGGCATTAAGGACTCATAATTGTTCGTGTAATGAAAATAATCGTTTGGCAGATTCTCCGAATTCAATGTTTAGTAATTTATCGACTCAAATGGCGAATACTGTGCTAAATAATTCGAATAATAGTACACTGAATTATGCCCTAAATGGCGATGCAGAATCTCTAGTCAATCAAACGGGAAATGCAGGCAATCTAAATATTTCATCGAATGGTCGTGATGCTTTGAATAGTGCGCTACTTAATAATCTAAATTCAAGTGGTTCAAATCAAACAAATTCAAACAGACTTAGTCCAGTAAATAGTTTAAGCCAAAGTAATCAATTGCTTGCCAATCTTACACAGGGCCTGCCACAGGTAAACTCATTTTATTTGAAAATTCTGATTTTTCATGTATAAAAAGCTATAAATTTCCTTCCAAATAGGGGCTACCATCTGATGTAACTAATTCTATTTTTTATTCTTCAACTGCTGGTAAGTTCAATATATCTGTCACTTCTTAAATCGCTTTTTTTGACTTCAAAATTAATCATTCAAATTATGTACTGATCTTTTCTTATTTTTAACGCTTAGGCATAACGCTTGATTTGAATAAACAACCTAAATTTGTGGCCGGACGAAACTATTGCAATCTGTGCAATAAAGAACTATGTGAGTGATAATTTTGAAAATATTTTTTGCTTCAATTCAATATTTGGCTTAGCAAATTCAATATTAATTTTCGAAATTTTTTCCATTTCTTTTTTTTCAGGCAACAAGTATTTCATGAAGGTAAAATTTTTCTAAAAACATTTAGTTTGCATTATAGATTCGATGAAATTTTTTAGCAAGAAGTAATTGAACCATTTTTTTCTTTTTTGTTTCAAATTATTAAATTATTCAAATTAGACACATATGATGAAAATGCACAACATTAACATTGATGAACATCCAGCCGAAGCAGCAGCCAATAGCATAGTGGGTGGTGTGATGTGTGATATTTGTCAGAAAGAACTGTGCAGTAAGGTAAATATTTTTACATTTGAATTTTATATTATAATGCCAAGTTAATATTTTAAAAAGATTAATTTCATAATTTTGATGCCATACTTTTTGTTTATGCAGTACTTCCTCAAAGTACACAAACAGAACACACACGGAATATATGAAGACGGAGGCATTCCGGTAACTAATTCGCAATTAATTACTTCTAATTCAACCGTTGTTCAAAATACTAATCTCTCAAGTTCATTGGTTTCAACGCAATCAAATTTGTCACCGAATACCTGTAGCATATCAGCCACAAATGGTCTCATTAATCGATCAACCGTGGCAAATACTCTCAGTCCATTGTTTAACAGTGTGTATGAAACTAATCTAAGTAAAGAACAATTACATCAACTTCAAATTGAAATTAATAAGCAAAGTCAACTTTTGAAAAATGGAAATTCAACACAGGTCAACTTTTTGGAACCTCAAAAATCCAATACACCTGTATCGTTAAATGCTAATAATTCAAATAATTCAAATGCCCAACAACAGCAAACTACGTCACCAAATGTCTCAAATAATAACGGACAATTAAATACAGATCGGAATGAAAAAGAATTATTTTATCTTCAAGGTATTGATCCAAACGATACTTCAAATCGCTATTTTAATCAGTATACCGAAGTTTGTTTTTATTGTAAACGCCGTTTTAAATCAATCAAATGGATGAAGACTCATGTATTAAATGAACACCAAAATCTAGTGAATATACAATCATCCGCAAATAAAGCTAATAAGCAAACTGAACCATCATCAGACAAAATACGTTGCATTTTTTGCACTAAGTTGTTTAGTGATAATTTCAACCTACACTTACATTTGGTCAACGACCATCGTAGCTCGCTTGAGGAGATGATTTTGGCTAGGAACATGGAAATAGCCAATAATTTTGGTAAGTTATCTTTTTTTATTTAAACAATTTTTTTTTTATTATTAGACCTGTAGGTTAATTAGATTTGTCTTTTTATTTTAAATTAAGAATCTTGGAATTTTAATAACTTTTTCTTCATTTTTTTCCCTTTGTGCTTGCTTTCACTATCTTATTTTTGCATATATTTTTATTTTTTAAATTTAATTTTTTTTTTCTCTTCTTTGCACGTGTTTTTAATATTCGTTCTTATCTTTTGGATCATCTTGACCATATGTACATATACACACATGAACACACACACAGTTGCACTTAACCAACAGCATGCTTGAAAAATCATTAAATTTTTTTTCCGCTATTTAAAAATTTTAAAATCGAAACAAAATATAGGCACCGATGAAACATCATTGTTTGATAAGACTGAAAAAGAGGATTCAACTATACGAAAACCAACCACAAATAACAACAATAATAACAGTAATAATGAATGCAATAAGAATGAATTGCTTAGCGAGTTGTTTAGTCAACAGAATTTGAAAAATCTAACCGAGAATTCAATTTTGATCGAGTCTAAAATTGATCAGGTTAAAAATCATGAAGAAACAAATTCGGAACAGTCTGATCAGGAAGAATCTGCTGCAAAAGAAAAGTCGCAAGATAATACAATTAATATTTTACAAAACACAATGCAAAAGAAACAGAATGGAAATAATGATTTAAGTGGCGATGACGAACAGTTTGATGAGGAAGATGATGAATTATTAAGTGAAGAGGAGAAATTTACAGCAATATTGAATAATGCACAAATTCAACAACTTTTACTTACCTCTAACAAATCATCGACTGCTAACAACAACCCTCAACAACCTATATCTGCCGATTCAAAAATTATTAGTTTTTATGAAGAACTAATCGGCCAACAACAATCGCATGAAGAACGAAATGAGCAAAACTTTAGCCCATCAAACAGTAATCAACATATTGATGATCAACTAGATTATGAAATAAATGATTATGAAAAGTTTAACAGGGCTTTACAACAACAAAAATTATTTCAACAACTACAACACGATAAATTATCGAATAAATTGGTTCAACAACAACAACAAGCTCGTAAACGTCCCCATGCAATATATACCAAATTATATCAGTGTAACATTTGTGAATACAATACTAGATGGTTATCAAACCTATACGCTCATGAAAAACGCCGTCATAATACATGCAGTAGTAGTCAAGGAAATTCAAAAGTGATTACAATAAGAAGAGATGTAACTTCGCCTAATTCAAATGTGAATACATCACCTTTTCGTTCAAACGCCCAAATGAATCTAAATAGTATTTTGAATGGCTTAGAAAATGAAAATTCTAAATTATCTTCGAATCAACAACAATCGAATCAAATTGAAACTGATTTTATAAATCAGCTGAATGATTTTAAAAGTAATCAAAGCTTGAGTAATTGTTTTGTAAATCAACTGCTTAAATCTAATGATTCGGTAAAAACGGCACGACCTGTTAAAGAACGTACAGTTTTAGGTGATAATAAATATATTTGTACCATTTGCGGCCGTACTTATCGTCACAAACACAGTTTACAGCGACATTTAGTTTGTCATAGGGAAAGCGGAAATTGTTCACAAGTAAATAAAATAAATCAAGATAGTAATCAGTCAAATTGCACATTGGCATCAATTAATTTCAAACAAGAAACACATCAATCGTCTCCACTCTCAAACGATGCAAACAACAGTAGCTTATCGTTTATTCAACCATCAAATGGCACATCTACCCCATCATTCAATAGCAGCACAGGACGATCATCCTCAGTCGACAGTGTAATTAGCGGTGAACATAGTCTAAAGCAACAGCAGACATCAACTAATTCACAGAGTCATCATCATCAAAATAATCAATTAACCAATCAAATGTACGGAAATTTAAATCAAGAAATGTTGGAATCTTTAATATCCGGTTCCAATTCATCTCTTTTAGGTAATTTAATTACAGGAAATTCGACAAATGTTCATTCGCCAAACAATATATCTACCTATTCAAATACTACAACACCAAATGACAATTCAACAACCACCACCACTAATTCGACAGCAATGTTTTCAGTATGAAAAGCTATACATAGTATGTACCTGTAATTAAGCATATAAGTCATCAATCTGATTTGTCATTATCTCATTTTCTTTATATCATTCCAAAATATTTATTGATCATACTAACATCACTACTCGCCAATTCTTATCACTAAGAGCTCATCACTTTCATTATTTTTCTAACTATGTAATCTTATACATAAACACATACTTTATTTTTTCACTTGTTAAGTTAAGTGATGAAGAAAGAGAATTAATATAAATTTTGCAAATTTGGACCATTCAATAAAAATGTATCAAGTTGTATCAGGTGATTTTTTTTAAGAAAAAAAAAAACAAAAAGTGATTTTTTAGAGTCAAGCTGATAAAAATACTTTGATGATTCATATGAATGCATCA
Organism: Acarapis woodi; assembly: GCA_023170135.1. Classification (NCBI taxonomy): domain Eukaryota; kingdom Metazoa; phylum Arthropoda; class Arachnida; order Trombidiformes; family Tarsonemidae; genus Acarapis; species Acarapis woodi. The sequence goes on from BLXL01000199.1 coordinate 18,462, forward strand.
TTTTGTACCAAATAATATACATAGAGAAAGAACAGCGGAAGTGTTCTCTCTCATTGTTATCCAATCTTATAGAATAGTATTTATCCCTTTTCTCCCCGAATCCCATGTTAACTTGCCGTTTTGTTTGCAAGCCAAATGAATGTTTTATATATTGAGTTATATATATATAATAAAAGTTCAAAAAATTCAATATATTCTGTATGCACAGCTTATGATCCGCTCTGATGGCTCGTGATCACCTGTTCAACATTTGTAACAAATATTTGTAATCTTACTGTGATGTATTTACCACTCTAGCTTCATCCGCATGTATGTGTGTCCCGTAGAATGTTAATAGAAATCTTAGTGAACAATTTTAAAAGGAGTCAATATTAAATTGTTCACCTTGCTTTCTACAAACGCAGGATCTTTATTTATCAGTGAGGATCACACAGTTAGGGTTTGATTAATTTATTCGTATTTTATATTTTCGTCAACTAATTCTTATTCACTTTTCACACATTCATCGTGTTTCAGTCCAACGACTCATCGAAAAGTTGGCTGAACGAGGATCAGCTTTTAAATTTTCGAAAAAAAAAATCGAATACATATTTTGTAAAATATTCTCAACTGATGTACATAGGAGTCTTAGGAACAAATCTATTATGTGTTTTTTTCCACACACCTAAATAGCTAGCAATTTTAATGTGTTTTTATAAAAAAATTACAAAAAAAAAAAAAATGAAAAAAATGGAAAGCCTTTGTTACGATTTTTAAGAAAACTCTTTAAAAACGAAAGTCTGACCTATAGAATGTTTGAACTGTTTTTTATTTGAACAGAAAAAAGGTGAATTTCGAATTTTGTTTTTAAAAAAAGTTCACAACGATCTATAGAGTGCTGGTACTTTCTATCATTGTTAAAAACATCTTGTAATAGAACTATTTTCTATTTCTGTATCCTATCTAATCAAAGACGTAGATTTGTAAACTGTTAGGATACGTGTTTTAATAAATGAATAAAAAAAAGTTCTGAAAATTAATTTTTTGTTCTTTTCAGTTTGTATGTGAATAATTCATAGACTATCCTGATTAACTGACAGATAGAAATGTCATGTTCATCAAAATTACAGCAGAAACATTCAAATTTAATCAGATATTCTATAATTTAGTATTTAAAATTTTTTCTTTGTTCTTGGCGCTTTCACCTATTCTTTTTTTTTTTTTTTTCATTTATAAAAAAAATTAATTTATAAAAAAGCTTGTTTAAACGTAGAGACAAAAAAATTCATCATCGAAAACTTCGCCCGAAAAATTTAAATAAGCTTCGACGACCGCACTATATGGATAAAAGAGAGAAAAATTTTATCACAAAAATGCATATAATCATAATCAAGCTCAAGTGATGTGCGCAGAATTTGATAAAAAACGAAAAAAAAAAAAAAATTCATCAGACAAAATCGTGGACTACTGTGTATTTGGCATGTCTTTTATTTATTTTCCAGTGAATAAAGTACGTACAAGTATTCTAGATTACTTTGAACATGTGTCTATGGTTCGAAATTCAACATTCGAAATCGTGTTGCTAGAATATAAAGAGAAAAGTCAACTAGATTTTTTTTATTTCTTCGAATGCAATCTGTATTGTTTCATTCGACATTACATTACTAAAAATATCACAAAAAAGCGAGGGCGTTCATCATTTGATACAAAAAAAAATTTCGTTTTTTAGTTTTTCTTTACACTCTTCGCTCGAACGACTGCACTTTTTTATGATACCAATGAATTTTCAAGATTTTTTTCTAAAATAATTTTTTGAATATTTTTTGCTTCTAGATCTTTAAATACTAATTTCAGTTATGTTCAGTATTCTAGAATTTGTTTTGAGATGTACAATGTCATATGCATTTAACTTCGGTAAATTTGCATAAAGCATACAATTTGAATTTATCTTTTTCTTTTTTGAATAATTAAAAAGATTCTGCATTAAAGACAACCTTCTCGATTTAACTTTTAAAAATATAGGAGAAAAAAAATGATGAAATTTTTTTAAATGTTTGAAAAAAAAAACAAAACAAACACAAATTCACCAGTTTAAGCAAAAAAATTTATTAATAAAAAAGCACGTCTATATAGAGTAATTGTCATGATATTGAGAAACTATTTCGCAGTAAAATTTATTAGAACCGTTTCGATTCGACTTTCAACTAGGCATGCATTGCATAAGAAAGCGAATCGAAAACGGATGTTGCTAGCTTGAAATTTTCTAATTTTTATCAGAAATATTTTTAATTTAAAAATATAAATAATTAAGTAACAAATCTAGCTAAAGAATCGTTCGTTCGAAATTTTGTGGAAGAAAAAGTTTTGTGTTTTTGCTTTTCATTTTAATACTGCTAGCCATTGCTAGAACAATTGACATTCACAAAAAGAAAAAGAATCTAAAGCTCGATTAACAAGCTGACTCTAAATGCTAATAAAAGTCTATATGTGCTAATAATCGACAATGCCTACAGTACGCTACACAAATAGAAAACAACAACAGTTATTTTTGGCCCATTTAGCCTGAAAAAGATGAGGGTGGATTTCTAGTAGCAGACACTAACCTCACCTTGACGTAGCTCTACAATAAATATTAAGCATGTTGCATTTGTATGGCCTTTGTGTTCAAATCTTTCATTCGTTTAAAGATTCACACAATTATTCTTCTTAACCGATGGCTACCATATATATAAATAACTTTAATTTATTTGCGATTAAATAAATTAATATACATGTGAACCTTTCCATATCTCCCTTCTTCGTTTGTTTTTTACCATTTAGATTAAGTTCGTGTTGTCAATGGTTACTAAATTTTTAGATGCTCGAGCAAGAGTCTTCGAACAATATACATTAATAATAAAAAATGAACTAAACTATATATTAGCCGCCATTTATTAGATCTTAAAGAGAGAAAAAAAAAGAATGAGATAGGGGAAATACTAATATATTAACTACATGTCTTATTGTGCGTGTTGCTTTCTTAGATCACACGGTATATGTTCTTTTTCAATAAGCATAACAAATATTCTTAAATTTAATAGTTTCGATTTTTTTCTGTTTCATTCGGCAGAATCGGTATTTGGAATATAAGCTCTACTAATGAAATTGACAATTTTTAAAAAAATTAACGCTTTTCGTTATGCTAACCGAATTCAACATATTTTTTCCTAATTTTTCTATATCACCACTTAAATTTGATGAAATTTTATTAAAATGTCCATCAAATTCATCTTTTTTTTCATCCATTCAAAAAATTGATATAAAAAATCTCGGATAACAAAATAAGTTTTTTAAAAATACTTTTCAAATCCTAAATGATTTTCAAAATAGTCTCGACGTTCATCCACCTTAAATACAGCACCTTTTTACAATATTACTACAAAAAAAAAAAAAATACAGTAATTAGAAAATTCTTTTTAGAACGCTAAATCTTAATATTTTTGATTTCTAATTTAAAAAAAATTCGTTTTGTAGAATTTTCTTTTGAAAAAGTAGCATGAGAGTGCACATTTGTTAAGTAATCTCTAGATGCGTCCGTTTTTGAAGACCATTCACTAGTCTGCAAGTTCAAATCTTTTGAAAAATTTAATATTGACCATCGTGTGTCCACTCTTTTTCAATGTTTTTTTTTTCTTTAGTGCTTCAATTGAGAACCTTGATTCATGGATATATTTGATTTTGAAAGATGGGCAGCCACCGGTTGTCGTTTCAAATAATTTCGCATTTCTTTCTTACAAAATTTTCATTTGAAATTCGAGAGCACATAGACCTGGTATGTATCAAAAAGTATCTATTTAAATATGCTAACAAAGATTCAAGACTTATAATTCTATTGTAAAATTTCATATTGAGTATGTAGCAGTCTGAAATGACCGTTGGTCATCTCATTCCAAAGAGCTCCTAGATCAAAATTTTTATTGAGAATTGAAGAACGTGTTTGGTTAGTTTGAACGTGCATTCTCGAATTGCCAATTAAAAAAATAAGAACGACAATACAAAAGATGAACCATGTCCAGAGAGGAAGCTGTTGCGTGTAGCCTTATTAGTACTAATGTTAGTAGTCATTGTGTTTTTGATGATTTCGTTCATTTGCTTTATTAATTGGTAGGCATTTGGTATTGAATTCTTTCGATTGTAATTAAAATCTATATACTTAATGTTCTACACTATATGTTTGTTGCCGATTGTCAGTGTATCAAACACTGAATTATACGATTCACTTCTACTCATTGAGCCATTTAGGCCGATGTAAGACATTTGTTTTAAAAGCGTAAATTACATGTTCATAATCAACAACTTTAAAATAGGCAATGATCAATGGGTCAGGATAAATGATCAGCTAGCAAACAAATATCAACTAGCCACTAGGAGCATTCCGATTCTAGATTACATGTGCAAAAAAGATTCACTGTTTGATTATTTATATAAGACATAATACAATACACAATATATATATTATAAATTATATGATTCATATTATATATTTTGAATTTTATTAAAATTTTACACTTCTAAACGATTCTAATAAGCGAGGGCGTAATGCCGAGAGTAGAGCACCAGGAAAAATTTTTTTTATAGATATTCTAGATTCAAAAGTTTAAATTAAAAAGAATTAAAAATTCGATTCGAAGTTTGCTTTTGTATGGATTATAAGTAATGGTTTTACTGACCATCCCAATTTTAAAAGAATAAAAGAAAAATGATTTTAAAGCAAAGGACATGCATCCAGATTCACCCACAATTTAATAGCCATTTTTTTTGGAGTCTGATTTCTAAATTTTAGGCTCGATTTCTAGATCTAAATATCCTTCACACGCCATTATGGAAAGCTCAAGGACAACTTTTTCGTAATATTTTTAATATTTTGAATATGAATTTATATTTTAATATAACACACTACACTATTTTGTTCGTTACTGTAATTTCAGTCGGCGATTTTTGCGATGCGAGGTCAACGCATAATCTGTTTGATGTATGTTCAATGAAAAAAAGGATATTAAAATGAATATATTAATATTTTCAGATATATGAATATCTGGAATAGGAATTGACCAAAGGGCACGCCAGATGTATTGTCAATTCAAAATTTTTCTTCTACTTATTTTTTAATGTTCCTCTACTAAAAAAACATTCGTTGCAGACCCTCCCACGCATATGCGAACTTTTGTGTGGATTTTATTTTCAACTCATTTTTTTTTTAACTTGAGTCTGAAATTTAAAGTTTTTTTTAGCTGGACACGTCCACAGATTTGTTACATAATTGAACTTAGTATTTTTACGTTTGATCGACACACTCAATAGTCGATTAGTTGTGTGAAGTTTTAATTACTACACAGTGAAAATGTAACCGGATCAAAAAAAAAACGATTTAATGTTTAAGTATATTATTATATATATAAGAAGAAATTAACAATTTTTTATTGTTTCAAGTTGTGTTTTGCACATTGTAAGGAAATAAAAAATAAAATAGAATAGTAAAAATAAATGAGAGATAAAGCTCGACGAAGTTTCAAATAAAAAGAGAGTTGGCTTAACTCTCAAATAGCTTTTATTTAATTTCAACTTATGATGCCAGGTTGGATGAAAAAAAATTATTTATATATAAATAATTTTATTTATAAATAAAATTATTTATTTTAGTTTTTTTCTTTTTTTTTTTTTTTTTTTTTATTAATTCACCATGCTCCGGCATTTGAAGAGTGTGTTCTCATCTAGTCTTTAGGAGTTCGACACAAGCGCAGTGTAAATCAATATATTGACCACAGAATTATCTATAGAATTTCTGACCAATATATGAAATTATTTATTTGAAATTTCTACTACGAATTTTATATACAAACTTTTCATTACACACAAGCGAATAAATCTTTCTGTCTGTAAATTGACTTGATTTTCGATACATTAGGCTAATTTACATTTTTCCTTACCCCACTTCATCACGATTCAAAGAATAGATGTGCAATCCTTATCAATTCTATTAAATAAAATCAAAATCAGCAGTTAAAAACAAAATTTCATTAAATAATGTTTATTAAAATTATAGAAAAGTTTTAAAAAAAATTTTATAAATATAAAAGAGTTAATGATCTCAGTTTAGTCTATTGTTTAGCTGGACATAAAATAACCAGATCATTCCATTCTTTTAATGTTCTATTATTGAATTTCTGTAAGCGCAGAAACTTTTTACTTCAAATAAACTCTTTTCCATTTTAAAATTTTCCCAAAAGTTTATAATAAAATCTTTTTTTATCAAAAACAACACATAATATATATGTATGACCATTATTTTAAATTGCTGTGGTCAAATCAAAATTCGACTACCTAAAAATTATTAATTCGATTTGGCCGATTTGAAAATCTAAATTTTAGAACTAATGTAAAAAAAATTGTCAAAACAAATTGAAGACATTCAAAATTTCAATTTTTACATTTTCTTTTTCTCAACAATTGGATACTAAAAAAGACATGTAATTGAAAGATGAAGTACAAGAATTATTCTGGACGTGACTGTTTTCTATGATAAGCTTTTATTTGTTCATCACTTATATACTTTCTATTCGGCAAATGTTCATCATTATTAAAATCTCCTATATATAAACAGCTTTTGTATGAATGGTCCAATAAAAATGTATCCATTTATTAGTGAACTAAAAAATTTTTTATAGAAAAGTTTTTTTTACAAAAAATAAAAATAATTTTAAAACACAATATACTTATTGCGAAATAGTGAGCTTTCGAAAAAATTCTATCATCATGAAATTTTGCACACTGTTCAAATAATATATAATGACATATAAAAAAAGTTCAAAAAACTAATCGGGGGAGTGGTGAATGAGCTCTTTTTTTACTTTAAATACATTAGTCCCCCCATTTATTTTTTTAGTATTTTTTTAAAATCGTTTTTTTAGCATCAAATTTTCGAATTTCCTATACACACTTGAATAGTTGAATACGATAGCTCATCGGAACAAAATACATCTACAACTATGGAACACACTGTTAGTTGTAACATTAATGTGCTCGTAAAAAAATGCATTAAAACCCTATAGACGAGATATGAAGGACTGCCTCTTACTTTAAAAAAACGCTTAATGATTGTTTAAAAATAAAAAAAAGTTTAAAATTTAAAAATTCTATAATAGTAAAAAAAAATTGACTGCTGGTTTCAACCTATAATAAAAAGTGTAAAATATATATTGAATATAAATCTGCCAAATGAATATATAAAATTTCGATTTTGAATATAATTCAAGCGTGCTGTTACAAGAAATTTATATTGAAAACGCGTTGAAAATAATTCTCTTTTTCGCTGACGAGAAAAAATGCCCACCGAAAATTCTTTACCGATTCTCTTATTTTCAAAAACTATGACAAAAATTCTTTTTCAAATCTGATGCTGTCTAAAAATTTCGAGTCAAAAAGAACTTATCTAAAAATTAGTAAAAAAGTAAAGCCCTAAAAAGAATTTTGAAAAATTTGAAATAAAAAATAAAAATTGAAATTAGTCTATTTCCTAATACACCGGAAACTATATCTGATAGTCTATTCTGGAGAAAAATTGTTCTGACGAATAAGTTGTTTTAATGGAAGTTACAATTTAGCATCTAATATTAATGTCAAGCGGTCACATCGCACACAAAGTTGCTGATTGAAATTAATTTTCAAGAAACTAAAAAAGGCAGTTAAGTCGGTGGAAAAAAATAAAAATTTATAAGTATAAATTATTATAATAATTATACAATCGACTCACCATCTACACACTCGTAAAGAAAATTAGAAAACGGTCTATCTTATTGCAAATCATTTAAAATCTACAAATGCACATCTTTGAAAACTAGAAAATTATTACTTATTTTTTCTCATACTAAGATGCCTAGTGGGCTTCACATATTTGAAGAAAAAAAATTCTGCGTTTTTTACAAATTGAATTCATTTTAGTATGAACAATTGCATGTAACTTGTAAGCTTAGCAAAGCAAACGAAGACAGGTTAAGAAAAAATTTTTAGTCTTGATTTCATTATAAATTAGATAATTTATTGAATTTTTTTCTCTTGCAACAATTCGTGTAAAAAATAACGAATACTTCCTTACAATTTGACGCCAGAATAGAGGGGTGTCGAATTTTTTATTTTAAATGTTACAAAAATTTCATTCATTTTATTTTTACCAAAGTACTAGTAAAGGAAGTGAAGAAAAGAAATAATTCTTAGCAACGAGTAATATGAAAGATTGTTACATTAAATAAAATAATGAAGAAATCTATTTGCCTCTTAATAGAAAGTAGGAAATACTAGTTAAATTAAAAATTAAATAAAAAAATGATTTAATTTATTGAAATCGTTAAAAAAAATATACAAATATTGCACACTTTAGTCATGTTTTACTTTACATATAAGATGACAAAGAGTGTACAAAATTTGAGCATACAAAAGATCTACTGCCACTCTGAAGTTATAAGATATCTAATTTTCATCTTCTTGTTGTTGATGAGTTCGATTGTGTGGGCGCCTGTTACGATTTGAATGATGACCACCTTTTTGATTACGATTACGATCACTGCGTTTATTCATATTACGATTTTGCCCATCTCGATCATTATAACGTTTATATTGTTGTTTATTTTGACTACCTGTATTTTGTTTCATTTCATACAATTTTTCATTAAAATCTACTAGTAAATTGATCTTATCCATTAATTGCAGTGATAGTCCTTGAATTCTTGATGGCTCGGTCCGATGCATAACGAGTGCTTGTGTTGGTTCGTCGAGTGATCCCTTGAAAAATAATAAGATACCATTAATAAAAGATTATCAATAGGACCTCTATATTGTTAGATGTCGAAAAAAAAAATAAAGAATAACAAAGAAGTTCGAAACATACCATTAATTCTTGTTTTATTATCATTTTGGAGATAATACTATGAACAGTAGCAGCATTGAGCTCAAACATTTCGCCTAAAATTGACAATGAAATTGTGTCGTAAACATGACTATAAGTGAAAAGATAAGCTCTCAACGATTCTTCCTTAATCTTGTGCTTTAGCATCTCACGAACTTTGTCTGGCTGATGGAATAGATTCCAAACTTTATTGTTCATTTTTTCATTAATAATATATTCTTCGCATTGTTTCCAATTACCAATACGCATGGCCTTTGATGCTGCGATCACATGTTCTCTCATTGATTCAGGTACACCAATAAGCGACTGTTCCTCATTTTTTCTCAATTGATTATAAAATGGCCTGGTGATGATTTTTTTACGTACATTGTATTCATTTGCCGCAACATCTGGTATTTCAAGTAGCATCGCAGATACAAGATAGGCACATTCGAGTAACTCTAGATTTATATGCATATGAAATGGAAGTAAACGCTTTTTCTCCTCTTTTTCCTGTTCAATCGTACGCTCCTGGTTCTTTGGTAATATACCTTGTGCTAATAATTCTTTTGCACGGCTCTGAATATGAATATCCAATAAGTCTTGATGAGCTTCGCGTATATAACCATGTCTGAACGCACAAAGTCCTAATTGTACCAGCGCACGATTATATATTATGTGTAAAGGAATATCAGCTTTAATGATATTGTGTTGAAGTTGTGACATTAACATAAGATCGCGAGCTTCAAACCAATTGTCATGAAGAGCATGATGATAGATATGATAGAGGATAGCCTGAGTTCTAATACGATCTGTTGAATCATTAGTATAAATAAATTTACATAAACGATCCATCAATTGTAAACTGTTTTCATTTGACTCTTTAACTTCGATTTGTAACTCTTTGAATTTATCAACTGGTTTCTTAATTAATTGCGTAGGCTCTTGTATGTCGCTCTCAACTGGTTGAGCGGTATGTTCAGACACTTGTTCAGATTGTTGTCCATTTACGTGTTTGATTGTATTCTCTGCTTTGATTGAATCTTCTTGTTTGACAATAGGGATTTTTTCTCTGGTTGATTCGTTGGTCGTTTGATTAGTAGTTGATTTGAATAAACTTGAATCATATTTATAGTACAAATAAACAATACGCAACAAATACGCTCTACACAAATCGCTTACAGTAGCTTTTTTTTCTTCTAAATATTGTTGCAGACGTATTATAATTTTGCTGACAATTTTTTCGTACTTTAATTTATCAACGTATTCAGGTGAATGGGCGTCTGCAGCCTGCAAAATTCGAGTGAACTCTGCATCCATACGCTCAATAATTGAAACGATGCAGCCATTGATCATAAATGGTGCTTTTGCATAACTTTCCTCCTCTTCAGGAATATCTTCACCAATATTAATTTCTGGATTAGCTGATAATTTTTCTAACAATAAAATAATGTATTTCAAACATCTTAACCATAAACTTTGTTTAATACAAAGTTGAGTATTTGGATTGTAATCGAATAATGATGTAACAATCCCTAGTAAAATTTTGATCTCCATTGCTGGTCCTAGATTTTGTTTGCTTGCAATGGTTAATATTTCATTTAACATTTTTAATTGTTCACTACGTTGAATTTTACGCTTACCACGCATTGCTAATATCTCATACACTTTATTTAATACTTCGCTATGACTTAATTCATCTGATTTTTGAAATAATTTTTGTTTACCAAGACGCTTTTCTTCAACTTCACGCTGCTCGTCTTCATCATCCCTCTCTTTTTTTCGTTCTTTCTTTTCACCAGTTTTTTCCTTTTTTTCTTTCTTTTTTTTGGGCACATCTTTAGTATCTTTAGATTCTTGTTTCAAAAATTTACTTCTAAGATCTTCAACCTCATCATCACTTGACATCGAACTTTCTTCTTCATCACTTTCCCATTCGCTATCTGTTTCATCATCTGAACCTTTCTTAATGAATTTAGAGGCTAGAACTTTGCTGCTTGGCTCTTCATCGCTAATTTGACTTTCTTCATCGGCCTGACCACTTGTGTCTGAATCTTCATCTGAATCATCTTTGTTTGCATCTTGATTGGAACGATACAATTCAATTTCACTTTCAAAATCCTTAAGGTATTTACGTAGCTTTTGACGCAAAATAGCAAGCGATTTTGAGTTATTTTTTGACATGTTCTTCTTTACTTCTTTATCATTCCAAAGATCGTTTGTGAATTGATCTAACTCAGATAAATAACGTAAGTAGATACGAGGGGTAGCCATATTACTATCTTTATCAAGAAAATTTTTCGCTTTCTGGTAAAGCCGGCATAATTCTTCAAAACCATCAAGTACTTTGGCAATGTCTTTGTTTTTCTTGTGATTTCTAGTTTGTTTGATTAATGTTTGTAATTCTTCAAAGCGTTTTTCTTTTGTAGAACGCACAACACGCTTAGTTTCCTCTTCATCATCATCACTAAATGTGTATGCACTATGTTAATAAAATTTTGATTATTAACAATTTGTATGTATGGACCATTGATTTTTGTTTGTTCAATTAGATGCCATCAAAAAAATGAGAAATCAAAAAGATAAATCACAACTATTTCGAATCAAATATAAGAAAATCAATTCAACTTACGTTGCAAGAGGTTTGGCTTGGGCTGGAGTATCCGATTCAGTTTCTGATGATTCCGATTCTGATTCAGAAAAATTTCTAAAAAAACGACCACTCATGATGATGAAATCAGATGATACAAGCAGTTGATTAAAAATTGTTTTGTTATCAAATTCACCGGGCACATAAAAGAAGACAAATATATATGTTGATTAATTAAAAAATTTGGCCTTTTTTTCGATTCAATGATTAATTATTTATCAATATAGAAATTCGAATCAAGTTCAACCGGAAGAAAACGATTTTCCAATAATTTTTCAAAATGTACACGGAAACACACACCAAAAAAAAAAAAACAGAAACGATGAATCGGTATTAAATACGCATGCTAATAACACAAATCAAGGGGATAGTTTAAAAATTGCTGATATCGTTTTTAATCATTTGAATAGATTATTTATATTATTCTTCAATTATCCTTCTGTTTTGGGGAAAATTAATTTTGAAAATTGATAGAAAGCCAAGTAAACTTATTAAATTTAATTCATCTGTTCAAATTGATATGAATTAGATTAGAAAATTATAATTGAAAATTTACTTTTTTTAAATATTGCTTGAATGTGAGCGATTATTTTTCAGTAATTTGTTGTTAAAATAGACAAATTGTTTAGAAAAGTTTTTTCTTTTGGAAATTTAAACATTGTAACTGTTAATTTATTCAAATCTATAATTGACAATTCAATAATAAGTAAATTTTTTTGATTTAGTATAATCATCTCAATTTTTTATCTTGTAATATAAAATGCCAAACAAATTTAAAGATCGTGAAATACTCTATCGACTGATAATCAGGTAAATTATTTATATTTTCTACTTACTCTTATCGAAAAGTTGTACTTCGATTCAATTTTACCTTTACGATTTCATTTAATTGATACAAAAAATTTTACCAAAAATATTATCAAAACAGCCAACTATTTTATGATGGCTACTCACAAATCGCCCTCGATTTAATCAATGCAGTTAAATCATCAAAAGCATGCCCGCCGTCAGATCGACTGCTTTATCTAACATGTGTTGCCAGAAAATATGAAACAAATAAAGAAGAAGAAGAATGTGAAGACATAAATTTAATAGATAAACAAGCATTAGGTGGTATTGATTTAGATTTTGAAACAGAATCTACTCTTGGTGTTCCTGAACCTGGTTAGTATCGAATTCAATCATTTTATTTAAAAAAATTAATTAGTTTTTTATGGACAACATCAGGACTTTATGAAACAGTTTATGTTACATCACATAAGGCTCCATGTAGAGCAGGTGCATTCAGCAAAGATGGACAATTAGTTGCGACTGGTAGCGCTGATGCTTCAATTAAAATTTTAGATGTTGAGAAAATGATTGCAAAAAGCATTGGCACAGTCACTAATCTTAATACAGATGATTCAAATATGAAAGAAGGTTCAACTGAAAGTTCACATCCGGTTATACGAACGCTTTATGATCATCTCGATGAAGTAACTTGTCTTGAATTTCATCCAAGAGAACAAATACTGGCTTCTGGATCAATGGATCAAACAATTAAGATTTATGATTTTGCTAAGCCTGCTGTCAAAAGAGCAATTAAAACCATATCAGAGAGTACATCAATTCGATCGATTTCATTTCATCCATGTGGTGAATATCTTTTAGTTGGTTGTAATCATCAAACTATTCGTCTCTATAATATTAACACATCTCAGAGCTATGCTTCACCTTGCATTAGTGACTATCATACAGACAAAATAAATCAAGTTAAATATAATTCAAATGGAAAATACTATGTCAGTTGTTCAAAGGATGGTGATATTGTAAGTTTTAAACAAGTCTTTACTTTTATTTGCTAATTAAACAAAGAAATTAATTTTTCTCAATCAATAACTAAAAAAATAGAGAGTTTGGGATGGTGTGTCATCTAAACTTATCCTTAAATTCCCCAATGCACATGACAAAAATGAAATTTGTTCAGTGTATTTCTCCCGTAATGGTAAATATGTTTTGTCATCTGGTAAAGATTCTCTAGTGAAATTATGGGAGCTTTCAATGTCGAGATGTCTAATTGCTTACACAGGGGCTGGCACATCTGGTAAACAAGAACATCGAGCTCAAGGTGTATTTAATCATACAGAAGATTATGTTATGTTTCCTGACGAGAAAACAACGAGTTTATGTGTTTGGAATTCACGTAATGCTCAACGTCAAAAGTTACTTAGTTTGGGTCATAACCAAACAATTCGATATTTTGAACATTCGCCAACTACCACAGCTTTCTTAACATGTTCAGATGATTTTCGTGCACGAGCATGGATTTATAAATAATTATATGTATATTATTTCATACTATCTTAAAGGACAATAAATTTTTTTTATTTATTTACAATAAAAATCAGTAATCATTCGAATAAGTCTTCGATTATTCCAATAAAATTTTTTAAAGAAATTTATTTTTTTTAGTTTTTTTAATTATTTTTATAAGAACCATGTTTGTATATTAAGAATTTTTATACTAAAAGCGAATGAGTCATATTTTAGGAGTTGATGGATAAATAAATAAAAAATATGTTTTTTTATAATTTATCAAGAGAATATAGAGTATCATTACGTTTCTCATTCAATACGATTAGAAAATTCAATTGAATAAAAGTACTGGAATGAAAAAATTGAACTGTTCTTTAAGAGATTTAAAATCTTGAAACAAAATATATAATTTTTAATTGTATTTATCTAAATTGCTACCTTTTGTTTTCTCGAAGATTGTCGATACCGAACTATTGTAGTTAATCGGGTGACTGTAGTTTATGTTCATAGAACTAATTAAATTATTGTTGTAATCAATAGGTAATGAAAAATCGTTTCGCCTTAACTGTTTAATATTTTCAACAGCGATCTGCGAATTGTTACCCTTGATTTTCTTCCAAATCCATTCGAAGAAAAGTGTTATGCATGCTAAAATGACTCCGATAAATATGATCACGAACACACCACCTATATTATTAATTGAAATACTATCGTTTGATTTTTTATCGTAATCACAATCTTCTTTTTTATCTATTTGAAATGAAGATAATAAAAGTGAGATGATTTTTATTTTGTAAAAATATTTCAATACTTGAAACAAATTTCAATTATTTTTTTAATTAAATTGATTATAAATTTCCTAAATTTACAAAAAATAATGTAATTTTTTGCGTAACTTTATAAAAAAAATCACAAACCTGGATTATCATTCCACCATTTTTCTTTCAAAGATTCGAGTTTACGTTGATTGAGTAATTTCAGTATTGCAGAACTAAGTATATCTTTTAAAGTCGAATTTTCAGGTACAGCTAAAGCCAATGGTTTTCTGGAAAATTCGTTTCCCACTTGTCGTAATTCACAATTTATCATTGCTGCATATTTGATCTTTATTGCGTCGGCTAAAAAAGCAAATCCTTCTTGTGCAGATTTAGATTTTTTTACTCGTTTCACACCTTTGATAATGAATAAAAATTAAAATTTTTTTTAAAAAATTAAACTCATTTTTTTTAATGGCAATCAATTTGCTAACCTGCATCAAATGTTTTTGGCAAACCTGATATATGCATTTGTTTCAAAATTTTTGTGTATTTATCACTAATTGGATAGCTTTTTCACAGAATAAACATTTATAAAATTTTTATTTGAAATTTTTAAATCATAAGTTTATGAATGATAAAAAATCAATTTCAAAAACAAATATATTGAAACTTACTTCCACACATTCATTCTGGCTCGTTCTCTCGAATCAACAATATTCGTTTCCTTCAAAGTGATCTCTTTCCAAATTTCATAGAATTTACGCTCAATGTATGCCATACGCTCGAAATACGTAAGTGCTTGTGTACCAACTTGAGCTGCATATCTTATTCGATATTGTTCGGCTAAATGATTAAGCGATTCAATCGGTGAGTCTAAACGAGATACAGTTAAAAATGCGGCTAAAAAAATAATTACTTTCATTATTCACATATATTTTTAAGAAATTAATCATACTTAAATAAAACTCGAAATAAATAAAACTTAAATAAAAAACAATTGATTTGAAATTAACGTTCTTTAAAACTTGAAAAAAAAATTATATGAAAGTTACCTAAATTTGCAGTATAACATGCAATCACAATGAAGCCAAAAATCCACCAAATAGAAACCACCATTCGTCCAGAAATATTTTTAGGCGCCTCACCACCACCTTGAGGGGTAATAGATGTCATACCTTATCAAATGACAAATATGATAAAACATAAGCGAATCAATTAAATTTAAAAAAAAATCTTACAAAACCAAAAGCATTCTTTAAAAGTAAAGTCACGTTTTTCTATTGAATTTTTATACTTTTCACGATTGTGACCATAAGAATATGGGCTCAATTTGTCAAATAACCAAAGAACAATACTAAAATAAATTTTAAATATTAATTTTAGATATTAATAAATTCATTTTTTAATAAATATTACCTTGTTACAACATATGCAATGAAAATATTTAGCCAAACTTCATTTTCAAGTACAGTCAAGAATCTATTTGTAAAGAAAACGATGAATACAAATAAGTAGATATCTTTAAATGAATGATCCTATCGGAAATTAAAATATACTTAAACAAGTGACTTCTTGAGGAGGATTTTTTCATCAATATTGATACTCCTACTAAATCATAATATGGAACTGTGAAGTCTAAAAATTTGTTTTTTTAGAAAATTTGTAAAATGAAATCGAGTAACAAGAATATTACCAACGACCCCTTCACGCTCGGCCATCACAGAAACTGGTCCCACAGCGATATCAGCAAGCCTATCTGCCAATTGACCGATAATGCCATTCCACTTATTTGTGGTCATGTCTTTAATACCATATTGGCCATCAGGTACTTCGTAAATCTCAAACGTCCAACTATCATTCATCTCTTTTTGCATTCCTTCGAAAAAATTTCACTATTTAAGTTTAACAATTTAAAGAATAACTAGTGTAATTTGAAACTATTTTAAGGAACTTTTCAGATTTTTTCTAGTTTTTCTGAATGATAAAAAAACACATAAATAATTTTACCTTTAAGCAAATCCAAACAGTAACCATACCATTCAAGTGTTGTGCCATTCATTCGTTTCATAATAAATGGTGGTTGCTTGAAAAAATTTATGAATTGTTTTGTTATTTCAAAATAAAACTTTAAGTTTAAAACTTACCACAATGGTGACAATTTTGTAGTGTTTTTTTCTATTTTGTTGAAGAGTGGCTGTCCATACGAATAGGCCACTTGGTGGTTCATAGATCCATTCACCGAATTTAATCAAATTAAAGCTTTTTAGATTCTCATCATCAATACTATAATCGGTTGCAATCGTATTAGTTGTCATACTAGTTGAACTAGATTTAAATGATATTTTTTCAGGTTTCTTTGGTTTCCAAAATTCAATTTTAGAAAGACGCATAGTGAGTTCTTGATAATGTGGAAAATTTCTTTCATTTTTTAGTGGCAGTACAACAAATCGACCATAATGACCAACAAAACTTTCCATCGACATTTGATGTCGAAGATTGAAATAAGATTTCTTTTTTATTAATTCAGGTTCGATCGGAGATTGAGCGAAAAAGTTTATATTTAAACCATCCTCTATTCCATCTTTAATCATTGAATAATTGATTTCAACTAGAGTATGCAAAGCAAAACGCACAAGATCATAGTAAAAATATGCATCCAATTTGTTAAGTTTAGTTGAAAATTTGTTTATAGTACAATTATGATCATAAAGTGCTTGCTTGGTTCTTAATGGTTGAACTAATGTTATTGAACCATAATTACATATCTCACAGACAAGATGACCTATATTTTTAGTAATAAAATACCAATTTCTTTGAGCAGTTAATAGGCCATCAGCGTGCAACTAGATTTTTAGTTAGATTCATTCGATCATTTGATGTCAAATTTTAAAAAAAACTAAAGAAAAAACTTACAAGTCGGATTAATTTGTTGCTCATTTCAATAGATGATAGAACAAAAAAATAACCTTTTTTAAACTTTTTGACTTTTTCAATTATATCTGAATAATTTTCGAGATCAATTTTTCTAGCCAAGTATTTTCCGCGTGTATTCTTGAAAAGATAGGAATATTTCTCAGTCAAATCAAACTTATTATCATATAACAAAATTGCAGGATCAGCTGAAAAATGTCTGGTTAAATCGGTTACTATAACTGCTATTTGTTCCTCAGTCGAACTAAATTCGATAAGGTTTTTTTTCTCTTCAATCGTCATTAATTTCCACTGTTCGATTTGTTTAAAGGGTCTACCTAGAGTAGGTCCTGTTGCAATCGTTGGCAATTTAATATCACGCACTAATTGTTTCAAAATAGATGAAAATGAAGATTCGGCTCCATTTTTGAGAGTTGTATCGATAAGTAAAATTGGATTTGAACCATTTGAAGTCAATTGTTGTATTATCTCATTTTTAGTTAAGTTGTCATTCGCGATTAGTACTTGCAAGTGATCAACCTTGATTGAAGGAATTTTATGTTCTTTTATAGCTTTTTTAACAACTTTAATTATCTCCAGATTCTCAAGATTGACACTAAGTGCTGTTGACAAAAAATAAAAAAAAATTTTAATTTGATGATATTTCATTAAATTGAAACTTGACCGGATGGTTCGAAATTCGCAAAAATTATAAGAATATATACATCATTCAGATTAATCAACTATTTTTCAAAAAAATTTAGATATTTACCAATATGCACGGTATCACAAGATTGTAAATGTAAAAAAATGAATAGAATTAGATAAAAAATTAATTTGAACATTTTTTGCTGTTAATTCTTTTTTTAAATTTGGTAACATATGTTTTAAATCTTTTTAATAAATTTCTAAAAATTTGGAAAATTCGTTCAAAAAACGTGCGTTTTATTTTTCTATTTTCATACCTAAATTAAGATTGAGCTTGAAGACTTCATTTATCTCCAATAGATACAAAGAATAAAGACAAAATAAAAATGAGAATTTTATCATTGAATATATTTTTGGTATTAACTAAATAGAAATTAGGACTAATGACTATATTATACAAATGAAGTAAATAAATAAATTTTCATTTAAACTATAAAAAATTAGCAATATTATTAATATTTTAAATTATTTACCCAGTCAATCTAATTTATATATTAGGATTCAATAAATCTTCGGGAAATAGTAATCAAGAAGTTTTATTGATTAAATAGAGTATATGAGTATAAATAGTGTTGTCTGCGGTGGATTCATAAGTAAGATATATGATAATAATCGTAACAATTATAAAACAAAAACATACAACATATGAACTAAATTAACTAAAATATTTTATTAAATAGTTACTTTTATTGTTACTTTTAGCATTAAGTCTGATTGGTACACAAGAAAAAACATAATTATTTATAAACTACAGATCTTTTGAAAATTTTGAAAAGAAAAATAAACTTTTTGTTAACAGATTTTATAATTTAAAATATGAAGATTTTTTGTATTAAAAATGAATGAAGATTAATTAATTATTAAGATATAAAATAAATTTATTCATCAAGAATATTTAATAAATAAATAAAGGATATTAAAATTTATAAAAGATCAATGTAAAATAAAATATGATATATGATGATAAAATTTCTTTATTATAAGAAAATTTTCGATTAACACTTGAAGCTAGTTCAGTAATATTTAGTGTTATAGTTAGTATTTAAATTCGAATAGACGGTTGAATATTGTGATTTATAGATTTTATTATTGTATACTCTTGGACGATAATGTAAACTTGGTTGATAATTTTCTAGATTGTAATGGTTTAAATTAGTTATTTTTGAATCATTAGCAGCCCATTTACGCATTACATTTGCAGCCTCATTGAGACGCATCTGATTTTTTGCATAATAATTCATAGCACCATATGGCGCAAATTCACTCGTTTTTGAATCAGAAAATTGTTTGCGATTATTCACTAGATCTTCATCAAAAGATAGAAAAATCAAAAATAGATAATTATCATAATAATCTGAAATTCTTACCAATTTTAGCACTTAACATGCGTCCGCCACAACATAGAAAATTTTTGAAACTTGACCAGAACATATTATTTCTACTATGATAACCATTATAGCCGTCGAATCGACCTTCACCAATGTAATTTGGTGTATTAAATTGACTCACTGACGGTGCAATAGGCATAGCTGTTTGTCGACCTTTACTAAAATCATAAGCTAGATTCTCTTGCTTAAAAAAAGCTTGACCGCCAGGAATTAAGAATCTACTACTACCATTCTGTATCAGAAAATAAATCAAATACTCACAAAATAATACGAAAATTGCAAATGCTAATCCCCAAGCAAGCACATAAAATGAACCAATCATATGCTGCATTGCTATTTTTTTAACATCACCGGCATGCACTATTAGTGGATACATACATTCATCACCTAATACTTCATAATTTTTACGCCAATATATGGTCATTCCAGATCTTGCACAATAGTAAATTCTGAAAAATATATAAAACATCAAAATATAATTAATCATAAAATCTGACAACTACAAAGAATTTCATGTATCAAATAATTAAATTAAAATTCAATTATTGAAAACTTACTCTCTATTCAAGATGCGCATTGTTTCTTCTGGTTGGTCTCTAGTTAAAACAAAGTGTAAAGAAGCCTTGTAAACAGGTTCTTTGGCAACAAACATGCCACACCATTTGCGTTCTCTAAACTCTTTTGATATCCAAAAACGAGCCTCACTTTCGCCTATCAAAAACCCAAGTCTACCCGAACCAATTGTCTTAAATATTTTGACTCGATCTTTTTCAAAATTCATTGTTTTCATCTTAGGTCTCAATTTGATTAGTTCGCCATATTTAAGCGTTGTCAAAATTTCTTCTATTTGAGTACCCTGACCCACAGCCCAACTCATTGACCAATAATTCATCAAATCATCAATATTTTCGATTGGTTGTATTATTTTCGGAAATGTAAGTAACGCAACAAGATTACCAGAATATGTTGCTATTATTATAAAAGATAATTGTTTAAAATTGTGTACAGTTGAATAAATAAATAAATAAACAAAGGAATTATGCATATTATCGAAGAAATATTCTTTAATTTTAATGAAATTTGATTTGAGTCATACCTATTGTAACAATTTCAAAGAGCCACCAAAACGCAACTAAAAGTCTACCAGAGATTGCTTTGGGCAAATGATCACCGCCCTGCTGTATCATTGCCCCAAAAGTGTACCTATGAAATTAATAAAAGAAAATTATTCAATAAAAATTATGATAATTATCAAAATAATTAATGAGAATTTACCATATACAATTACCGAGCTTAAACAGACCTTCACCATCATTTTCGCCATAAAAATCATAATATCTAGTTGATTTATGTACCCAGTAAAGAAAGGGTCCAATTAAAATTACAGAAAGTAGAACGCAATACCAGGTATCGTAAGTAAATGGGGTCATAAAAAGCCAACGGTTATTCTCTTCTGTTTTTTTTACTAATATTTTAACAATATCTTCATCGTATGCATGAGTGAAAGTGAACAACTTTGAACGTAAACGCTTCGGTGTTCGATAAAATCCATTTGCTGCCATATCAATTTTCTTTTCTACAATTAATCCAAGCAAACCAGTCCAAATTCCACGTTTTTCATCATAAAAACCCAATCCATCTTTCTCCATCTGTTTAGAACATACCCATTCATAAGTGAAATTCAGTTGCTCTTTCAATACAGCAATCAATTCGTATGTAGATCCATTCACTATGCATCCACCAGTCTCATCAATTTCAACGTTAACAATCGGTCTTTGTGAAACAATACCTATGCGAAAATGGCGACCACTCAAACTATTTACATTCTGTAGTACAGGATCATCAGATTTTTGAAGAAGACCTTTGAAAGGTTGCCAAGTGGCTTTTGTTTCTATTTTAACTTCGTGATAATCTATACTTCTTTTTACCGAAACATGTTTATGTACATCATATATATTGTTTAAACGTTCCTCTTGACCATCATTATCTAAGTCATCCATTGAATTTTCATGTTGTCTGATTGTTTTGGCTGAACGTAATTTTAAACGCAAATTCAATAGATCAATCGAATCTTTGTACATACTAACCGGATGTTTATTCTTTTCATTGTGAAATATGCGTGTACCTTGGCTCCATATTGTTTTACGTTCAATCCAATTTTCATTCGAATTTACTTTTTTAAGTTCTTTTTTGCGTTGTAAATCCACTTGTGATCTACGTTCGAAAGATTTAAGAATAAAGCGTTCGCAGTTACCACAATATAAACTTGACCTCAATTCGTTTTCTAAATTATCTTTTTGATATCGATTCAAATCTAAATTGATGCGTGTTTGCGAATATAAATGATTAATAATTGGATTGTTTAAAATATTTGATTTATTTAAATTTTTTTGCATCCTTTCTAATTCACCTCTATTTTCAATTTCTAATAATTTATCTTTTATATATTCGACAGCATCTAAGTACCTTCTCATTTCGCTTATTATTCGATTTTTTGTCTTATGTTTGAGTTTATTATTTAAATGATATTCTGAATCAAGCAGAACTATTTTTATTGCATGATGAAATGTTTCCATTAGCAGTTTGAGTTGACATCCTTCAGTTCTAGGTTTGCAGACTTGTTCCATATTATCACGTACGATGATTGAAACTTCCGTTTTAGAAAATATTTGATTAAACTTTTGACCGAATTTTGATGTATCAGTAAATATGATAAGCCATTTTTTAGGGTGCATAAGTAGATGTTCGCGATAGGCTTTGCTAACAACTTGATTAATTGTAGTATTTGATGCTATCAAAATTACATAGTTCAATTCATTTTCTTTGCGTATAAGTTCGAGCGTATCGTTCAATTTAGAATGAAAAATTATTTCTTCACTACAATTGTTTTTAGTGCTCCAATATTGATTATTGGTCGAATCTCGATCAAACAGTGGTAATTTCAAAATCTTACTTTGCTCAATACCTGCATCATTGACATGTTCAATACCAACTTGAATGGCATCAATTGTAAGTTGATCTATAGTTTGATCGTAAATTAAACAAATATTTTTCCACTTTTTAATTATATTCACTTTGAAATCAACAAGCAACGAAATGTAATTTTCATTATTATTTCTTAATACCGGAAAAAAAATACCCTGTTCATACGTAGGTCTACTACAAACAGGTGACACAAGTGACATGACTATCGTAGATTTACAATATTTTTGAACCATATTTATCACTTCTTTTGTCTTATTGCATGGTAATGCAGATACAATCATAGTATATATGGCACATTCTTCAATTTGATATTCTTTATAAATCTCAAAATCTGTTATAATTTCACTGTTTACATACGCTCGATTACTTGTTGTTTTATTTATGTGCTCGACGGTTTCAAAAATCACATCATTTGGTATGTTGATTAATTTTTGAAATTCTTGATCAATTAGGAATGCTTTTCGATTCAAAGTGAACAGATTAGTTTAATTTTTGAGAAATATTTTTTCCTTACATCTCAAACTTACCTATATTAATCTGTTGAATATCATTACTTTCAATTTGACTACCTGAAAAAATTATCAAGACAATTATCTGAATAAATTTGTATGAAAGATGCATTTTTTTTTAAATTTCAAATAAATATTTATTTATTAAATAGAAACTTGTTCACATAGGTACACATTTAATCAAAAATTTGAAAAAATAATTTGCATTTTAATGTGGTGATACATTTACCAACATAAGATAAACGATTTTTTTTTGATCATTTATAATAAAATATTAAAAAAATTTTTTTTTGTTGTTTTTATTCTTTTACAAGATATGTTATTTCTTAGTTAGTGATGATTTTCAATAGTTGCTAGCGAGCACTTTTCAATGACATTTTTAGCCTTTGAATATTCAAATTTTTAATATTTTCAAAATATAATAACGAAAATATGTTCATTAATTGTCTTTTTGTTTAATGAATGCCTAATATAAATCTTTGTACTGTTCAAAATATATACACTGCTTATTATTCAGCGATTAGTCACAAAATATAGCAAATTTGACATAAAAACTTGTAATTCTTTGAACTGCTTTAGTTTTTTTAGTATGTTATTTTTTTTATTCATTAAAAATTTTTACAATTTGCGCATTAATTGATCTGGATTCTATCTGAAAAATTCAAAGGAAATAAATTATCGTTAATTTTATTTATATATACGATCTTACCATTCATTTTTGACTATTTTAATTGGCCAAGAATTTGCTCTTTAGAATTTTTAGCTTTTTCATAATGTGTTCGGTATGAACACATTTCTTCTTCATGACAATGATTTATTTATTGAAAATTTGAAATATATTTAAATAATTATTTTTGAAATTCAATTTGCTAATTAATTTTTCATCTATTTCACAACAAAAACTATAACTAGCACGAAAACCAGAATGACCACATTTTTCACCTTCAATATGACAAAGTTTTTTTAAAAGGTTTAAAGTTCGCAAATTTAGAGAATATATTATCAATTTGGCATCCGATAATCGGTCTGCAGCATATGATAGGTTAAAAACACTAAGTGATATAAAATTTAATTTCAAAATTTATCATTTTGGAAATTTTTAATATTTTTTTTTATCTTTCTAACTTTTATAATCAATAATGAAATTTAGTTTAAGTAAAAAATTAATTGTTTGTTCAACTGAATTTTATGGTTTATTTTCTATTGATTTTTTGCCACCTTCATAAAAAAAAAAAATATTATTTTTAGACTAGTTTATAATCTTTGAAGTCCAAATTTTACAAATCGAACCGCCTGAGGGACAATTAATTATAAAAGAAGCCTTCATCGATTGATTAGTCATAAGACCAAGAAAAGCAATAACTAAAATGAAAATTATTTTCGAGAATATTATTGAAAAAAATAAAGTCCAAATAAAACTTGTAATAATGCGAAATTTGGCTGATTAAACTATTTATTATTGGATTTGCGAATAATCTATCTGAATAGATTGTCATTTGAATAAATAGTTTGATGATTTCAGATTGAATGCATATATATTCTGGGGAAAAATAATTTCGTATTCGCTTAATCTAATTAATCAAAACAATATACAAAGAGTAACAAATACTTAAAGAATTTTATAATGGTCGATTGATGCAATATAGTGGACGATAAATAGTTTTTTAATTAAAAATAGTTTTATTAGGTAAAAATTGTGTTGAAAAAATATGATGAGGCGAATAAATAATTAAAAATAAAAAATACAAAAAATATGATACATATTCATTAGCAATAACAATCGAGTGAAAAATATATTTGGGGCACATGATTAGATCATGAGGATTATTTACACCACTTATCATTTTTTTGAATATCTATATAATTATGGTTCGTTTTTTCATGCAGCAATTCTTTACGTTTCATTTGCTCGCCTTCTTTAAGTTCCAAATTAATGTTG
Organism: Acarapis woodi; assembly: GCA_023170135.1. Classification (NCBI taxonomy): domain Eukaryota; kingdom Metazoa; phylum Arthropoda; class Arachnida; order Trombidiformes; family Tarsonemidae; genus Acarapis; species Acarapis woodi. The sequence continues at coordinate 43,500 of BLXL01000199.1, forward strand.
ATTTTTCCATCATTCTCTTTGCCCTTAGATGATAAATGTCTGAGTCTTAATTCAGAACCGTCATTCATTTCTGAATAAATAAATTGAAAAAAAAATTTTTAAGTTTGATTGCAGAAAAAAATATAAATTTTAAAGAATTTTATTTTTACTCACCAAGGCTATTTAATGTAACAGTGGAATCAGAGAAAATAAGTGATTTGTCGAAATAATCTTGGTTCATTGATGCATGTACTGATATGTCGACTAAACTCGAGCTTTGACTTTGTATGGGTGTATGAGGTGTACTCTTAGAATTTATTAAATTAACAAGATCTTCCGTGCTGTGATGTCTTGAGGATGGCATACTAGCACACTGCCTAACAGTTGGTGCTTTCTTCTCAAATCCTTCTCGATGCATTTCAATTAAATCGCATGCCTTACCAAGCAGAAAAATGTTGATCCAAAATTTAAATGTACAAATTCTAAAAATGAGATTCAAAATAATTAATTATCATTAGGTGTAAATTAATGAAATTAATATCAAATCGTACCCAAAGAAGCCTACAACTAAACATGTATGTCCATACCAGCCATCAATAGAAACAGATGCAAAAAATATTTTATAAACCAAAATACTTAGTGGCAAAGGTATGAAGCCCATTCGTCTGGATACAAGATCGGAATGATCTGAAAATGCCTATTTTCAAATAGCATCAAAATAAATTGAACATGAATCAAAATAAAAGATATTGAAATTTAAAAGGAAAAAATAAAATTTACACTTTTGAGTTTACTTCCTGCTAAATCATATGCAATATAAATGGTATAATGTTGATAAACATCGCTACTTATCTCATTGAATCGTGTAACAAATGCATGTTTTACCCAATCAACAAGAAATTCGGCAAAAAACACATAAGCACAATCACAACAAATGCTCCAAAATCCATCTTCGACCCAGTTTAATTCTTTCATTGTCTGTACAATAACAACGGTTAATATGATTAACAATTGAAAACGTTCTTTTACATCATTACAAGACATGTGAAAAAGATTGTTTTTTTCAAATTTCTTGAACACCATGCCTTTAAGTTCGACGAAATTGTTAGACATCATTATTGTAAGCAATGCTTTACTCTTTGAATTTAAAGCAACATTTAATGTCGTTGCTTGTAAAAGTAAAAGAATAGTGTGTAAACAAATGTATAAAATTGCCATCACAATATGAGCTAATACGCCAAGATGTTGTCGCTTTTTTGTTCGAGTTTCCGTAGCAGTCCAGTAAAGGGTATCAAGTATATCTTGGCCAAATGATGAGATCAATTTATCAGCTACTTCAAGCATATTGTAAATAATGTACAATTTAATAATAGATTGACTACGAATTAGATGATAAAGTATTGAAGTATTTACTTGATTCATAATCATGGCACTTAATATCAATATGATACCTTTAAGCAAATCACATATTTCGGCAGGCTGTAGAAGTGATTGACTAACAAGTGAAGATTTTTTTGATTGTGTTAATGCGTTAAGTGTACGTTTGATTGATCGTGAAAAAAGAAACCAAATGGCTAATACAAATCGAAAAGGTAATAATGTAAAAATAAATAAAAAAGCATCGACACATTGGAAGAACCCATACCAAATGAACCGTTCTATTAGAACAAATTGAAAAATTTGATTATTCAATTTTTTTTTAAAAAGATACCGGTAAAACTTACCCAACTCTTTGGGAATTGTAAGAAAAATGTAGAATTTCTCTCGTTTCTCTGTAAATCGTTGTCCATCATTTTCAAGTAAATAACCTCGCCTCAATTCACTTCTCAAATAATCTAATAAAGTTGCTTTCAAATGTTTATTAGACGATTTCGTCTCTACATCAAATAGGTTTTCTTGTGAAAGACTCTTTGCTCGGTATGAATTATGCCGAGATCGAACAGATTTAACAGGTGAACTGGACATAAATGGATTTTTTTTTGATTTGGTTGCAAAATTCTTTTTATAATTGTACTCGTTTTCTGATTTTAATTCAGTTTGTCCTTTGAGGTTTTCGTCCATCGTCAGCTGTGATTTAGTCAATCAAAGATACAAAATTGTTGATTATTTTAAAAAGATTCATTTTTTCAATCTGATTAATAGGTCTAATTATATATTATAAGAAAATATAAATTAAATAACAGGCTGCACCTGTCTTCAAATCAAAATTAGTATTAAAATCAAGTGCGTGTTTTATGATATGAATTCAAAAACAAACACATTACTATAGACACCTAGTGAATTAAAAAATAACTTTCTAATATATCAAATTTTATAAGTTCATTTGCCTGTAGTTTTAAAAATCACATAAACTAATAAAAGGAACTCTTTTTGCAATTTCTTTTCTAGATATCTTCTTTTTAAAACTGTAAAAAAAAAATAATAATAATAACAGGTTCTCAAAAGATCTTTAAAATCTAAATTAGAACTTTTATTATTGACATTGTGAAAGAAGAATGCTTAACTTGAACTATTTATTTTGAAAAAATAAAATATATCCGTCCACTTCTATTTCTTCAATATGTATCATCTTTTAATTCATCAAGAGAGTTTTTTGGTTTGGAAAATTCTTAGTTTGCATTCCGTCTAAATTTCTAAATCTATTTGCATTTGGGCTACTCATTTAGGATAAATAAAAAATTTAGATATTATTTATGCATTTTCCATACGCAAATTTTCGTATAAGCTGAAAAATGAAAATTGCATGCATTTATTTATTGAGCCAATGATTAAATAGTCTTATTCTATCTAAAAAATTTCAAAGCAACTAACATGATAAGAATAATGACTATGAATTTTTATTTCTATTTATAAAAAAATATAAATGAATACAAATGATTATTTTTCCAATTTAATTTTTATTCAAATTTAATAAATTTTTCGATCTCCTTGACCTAATCTTTATTTATAAATTATTTTATAGCCAATGAATATTACTTTAAGCTTTAAGGCAAATAAATTTTGTAGTATCCTGGGCTTATGTGAAATGACATTTTGACAAGAAATAATAAGCACCATGTCTGGAAAAATTTTATTCTGTTAAGAATTACTTTTCTTTTTTAAAAAATAAAATTTTTAGCTTTTTCCTTTTTAAGATTTTAAAATATTGCAAGGACTAATTTTTAAAGGATTTAAAAAAAAAAAGATTTCGATATTATATTAAGTTCAATTCTAAAGTAGTCAATTTCTTGAAACTTAATTAACTATCTTCATTTTATTTACATTTTATTTTCTAAAAGCGAAATAATCGCCTGTAGGATCCTCTAGATACGGATAATTGTTAGGACAAGTCATACAAGTATGTAAACGGATAGTTTCTCCCGGAAGTTCTCGTGTTGTGAGCGCACATTGATTTTGTAAAGAACAATGTGCTTGTCCTTTTACATCACATTTTTCTGCATATTTAATAGTGAAAATTAGTAATTTGATAAATTATTGCTCTATTTAAGACAAACCTTTCCATGGAGCAAAGTCTTTTATTCCTGAAAGTTCTGTTGGTGATTGCATCCATTGCAATACTTGGGTCATTGTGACAAAATAAACATCACCCTTTTCCAGTGTTTCATCGATCCATTCTATTCGATTATGAAATAAAGTAAGCCTAAAAATCAAACTCACAATCTCAAAAGACGAATGTCTTACGGTTGAATGCATCTAAAAAGTCAGGGTTAAGCTTAAGCCAAGAGGCGTGAAAGAACAAGCCTAATGGAGCTCTGTTTGTTTTGTAGTGACGTTCCAAATTATGATTTAAAAAATTGTAGAATTGTTCACCTGCGGTATACATATCATAAAAAGTTTTAAAGCAGGATAAAATTTAAACTTTAACATATATACCTGAAATTATATTTGCGCATTGATCTACCATTGAACAACCACTCAATTCCTCATCAAAACTTGGATCATCTTTTAGAAAAAATACAAAAAATTATTCAATCTTTTCGGTTTTTTTTTCAAATTAAATCATTAACCTCTTCTATCCAATTCATTCATAACCATTTCCCACACCGCGTGCGATCTAGTTGGACAATTTTGGCCATTTCCGTGGCATTTGTGAGGCATTCTAAAAATTTTTTTTTTATTTAGATTTTTTTTATTTTTTTTTGTTTTAATCAAACTAACGTACCTGAAATACAAGCTGTATATATTGAAAAGAAAAAAAATTATAACCATTTCATCATTTTACAATTAAACGATAGATTTTAGTGAGATAGAAAATTGAAGATTTTAAATTTCACTAATTTCAAATAAATAGAAACTATGGTTATTTTCTTTTTTATCTAAAATTGATTCTAAATTTTTTAGGTTTTTTTCTGGAAAAATAATTTGAACTTTTTCTAACTAAAAAAAAAGTGGTTTTCAATGATTTTTTTTTTAAATTTGTAAAATAAAAGAAAATAATGAAAATTGGAAATACGTATATATGGCCACATTGGTGGATTAGAAAGAGGTGCAGTTATAGTGGAATCGTAAAGAAATGCTTGTTCTTCCATCATAAAGAATTGATTATTTCCTCCTACACGTAAAGAAGGTGCCCGAACTCCAACAATTGAATTATCGGTAATATTAGCGAATCTTTCTGTTATTAATCGTACCTTAAGTAAAAAGTGGTTAGTTCATTGAAGCAACAAGAAAATGAATCTATATACCCCAGCCATTTCTTTAGCCCATTGTTCAACAGATGCTTCAGACCAATATTTTTCATTACTATTGTGAGTTATGGAATGAGCAGCAATCTCATGACCTTTACGATGTAGTTCTTGAACAGCTGAATAATTGGTGTATTTGTGTGAAATGAAAAAAGTAGATTTGATTGAGCAACCATTTGGATTGTTTCGACCTTCTTTGAAAAGTTTACTGTAAATTTCAATATTATTATTATTTACAGCATCATCGAACGAAATCATAACCATCTGTGGAACAGTGTTTGGTTCGAGCTTTCCAGGTATTTGAGTACCATCAGGAGAGCAAAAACAATCTGGCAAGACACATTCTGACTGATTGCAACGCGGTGAAGCATTAGGATCTTTATCGATTGCTAGAATAATTTAAATTTATACGGAGAATTTTTGTTATTTAATCGCAATAAAAAAAAACAAGTTCAATATTAAAATAAAAAAAAAATTGAATTGACGCGTAAAAAATTAAAAAAACAGCACACTTACTACACGCATTTTCGTCTGATCCATCTTGACAATCTGCAGCTCCATTACAGAAGAGTTCCTTGTCAATACACTCACCATTACCACAAGCTAATTTGCCGGTTTCACAAATTGGTTCATCAGTTGCAAGTAAAGGCGCTACAAGACGTGGTTCTGCGCGAGTAGAGAAAGGAATCAATGAATTTTGTTCAAATATATATGTGATTATTGGTCACCATACAAAAACAATAAATCTTGTTTCGTATGCTTTTTTTAACCTAAATCGCTATGAAAAATGTTTATTTGAAATGCTATCAAGATGCTCGAATTTTAAAAAGTCAGGTTTTCAATTATAAATGAATGTAAGAATTTGAAAAACTAAATAAAACGGATAGTATATGTAATATATTTAAAACACTATTTTGCTGATGAATTAAATAGAAAAATTCTTTCTTTAAAAAAAGCGAGAAAAGTTCGATTTAAGGGTGGTAAATATTTAGGATTTTTATAACGAATGAAAAAAATTGATATTGTCATTAGTTTAATCAAAGTGAATAATCCTATACAAGTGTTTTAAGGCGAAAAGAATATTAAAAAGAGCCGCGCATTAAGCATATAAATTATTATTAAATATATCTTACTAAAGGTAGATTCTGATTGTTATTTGCAAATAACTGATCTATTCGAATGTAAGGTATAAGTTTTGATTAAAATTGAAATTTCAATTAAAAATAATCAGCAATTCATAATTTGCTTTTCTAAATTTGAATATGAATTTTTTAAAATAAATCACAAATTCTTTGATTCAACCTATAATAGTATTTTTGCATGTTGGAACTAAAGGATTCAATTGAGAAAAAAAAATCCGGTTCTTATTAAGTTAAATAAGTATAATCTTTCACCTATGAGCATATTACTCACTTATTTAAAAGTAAACTTTATATTCAATTGATTCGATTTAATTTATATATTGTTCGATGTTTTTGAATTAGGGACAATTTTTTCAGATTTTTAAAAATAACTATTTATTAAAAAAAACTTATTTTCGTTTTTTAATTATACTTACTTTCTAATTGTTGGCAATTTTTAACATTTGATTTCCAATCACAAGTTTGTTTATCAATATCAAATGCTAGATAAAGAAAAATCGTAAATTAATGTTATTCGTTAAACTGAAAAGAATTAATTTTAAATAAGTTAAGTTTTGATAATTTACCTAGACCACTCGGACATCTGAGTGCAAGTAAGCCTTGGACAGAACATCGAACCACATCACGACAATCATCGTCAGCAGTTAACCTAAAATATTCGCTTGGATGTCTTCCTTTGCATAATTCAGCTTCATTTTCATTATTCTCTGTATCTCGCTTAACCACAGATGTACTTAAAACTTTGTTTTTTATTTTTGTAACATAAACAGAAAATTAAAAACAAATTTAAAAAAAAAAAAAAACAAAATTTCAAAGTAAAAAAATTAAAGACAATAAATTAGATCAAAAGTTCAGTCATTGATTACCATTTGAAAAGAGAATCACAGTAAGAAAAAACTTAAACAATTTGATCATTGTCAAGTAGACACCAATAAGAAACAAAGAATGAACAAAAAAAAACAAGACTGAAATCTAATAAGCAAAATAGAGTTGTTCTATTCATAAAATTATCCGAAGACTAAGTTTGATTCCTAAATTAAAGTTTAACTTTATATCATGAATCTTCAAATTTAACTAAATCAGTCGAATAAGGTTGGTTCGAATGAATACCTATCATTCACATACTTTTGAATAGTTTTGTAAAACTTTTTTAGAAAGTTTTTAGATGATTAAGTAGGGAGGTACGAACAAGTTTAGAACTTGAGAACATGTTAGTGTTTTATATAAGTAAATATATTTTTGAATGAAATCAACAGGTATAATTTGTCTTGAAATAATGTGTATTTTACTTTACTATTGAAAGGACTTTTTCTGGACACACACACAAAATTAAACCAAGTTTACCTTTACGATTTATGTTTATTTTATTCGCTTAGTTTTTTAGTCAGTTTCGTTCTTTAAGTTTAAACTAATCATAATAAAATTAAGAAAATTATTTTCATTTGCTTAAATGAAAACACAGGTGTCTCCATTATAAGATCTTGTATGATGAGTGCGCATAAAAATGATAACCCGATTCTCGAGTTCAGATGCATTTATATATCGAATTTAGGTCAGACATCTGTTCTTTCACTTAACAAGAATGTATAATCTCTACTCAACCTCTTCTTATATGAGATGCAATTTTCAGGAAAAAATAAATTTGAATAAAAATTATGGCGAACCTTATTAAATGTATGTGTATTCAGGATTTTTCTTTCATTGATACTATTAATTATGATCAATAATCAATAAATTTCATCATGATCATAAAAAGCACAGAAATCTGTGATTGGTACCCATACAATATTACAACTTGATATTATTAAAAGATGGACATTTCTAATATTAAAATAAAAAGCCAAATGTATTCAAAAAGTGAAAGTGTGCCAAAATAAACTTTCGATTTTCGAAATATGGATTGTTTTCTTTATAAATTTTAATTACTCTTTTAAAAAAAAATTTATTATGTGCCAAATTCAAAAAAAAATTGCGCAAAAATTAACTTCAAATGATCTTTTGTAAGGTAAGCAAATGTGTTTTTAGACTAGTTTTAAAATTAAAAAAAAAAAAGGTTGAACAAATAGTAACAAAAAGAAAAGGGTCATAAATACTCAAACCATTGAGTTTTATGCGAACATTTGACAAATTGATCTTGTACAAATGATTCAACCTATATGAACTTCATTTATAAAGAGACAAATTAGTAGCAGACAAGATCGAGTCAGGAACTTTGCATTTTTTATTAAATTAATTTTAAGGCGTAAAAACGATAATTTGACGAATTCTATTACACATCAAAACAAATAATAAGGAAACTGGGAGTTTATTGAGGTTAAGATTTTTTTATGTAAAGAGAGAAACGATAATGTAATTTGCTTGACCATTTAATCTTGATTCAGAAAGATTTATAAATTAAACATAGGCAAAATTTTCTTTCTCTCTTTTGCAGTAATAAATAAAAATTACATATATATCAAAGAAAAAGTTATTTTGTTTCGAAAGGGACCAGAAAAGTTATAAAGAAATTTCTCGTGAAATGATAATGATAAATTTACAAAAGGTGTGCATGTGTGTGTGATTTGATCGATTCAAAAGAAAATCGTCGATTTACATCATTTAATTCAAATTTACAAAGTTATTACACTTGACTATAAGAAAAATTTTAAATGACCAAAAGAACTATTTACGTGATATTTTTAGAGAAAAATAGAGAGAATGAGACGAATGATTTGAATAATGGAGATAGCACTAATTTACAAAATGATACAAATGATTCATGTTAAAAAAGATGAAATAAAATGAAGATGATTTTTAATTTATAAAAAAAAAGTAAAAAAATATCTAAAACACATTGTATTCAGGCAGAAGATACGTCTCAAACACATTCACAAGTCTCTCATTATTTTTGAATCTAAAAAAATAAAAAATTTGAAATCTCATCTAAATTACTATTTTTTTTTGCACAATTCAAGTGTGTGAGTGATTGGAGGGAGTGAGGAGCACAAGACCCTTTGAAAACCAAAAAATATATATTTTTATACCTGACTTGTGTTGCATGTTAATATGAATTTAAGAGAATGACATTTTTTGAAATGTAAATAAAAGACGTATGTAGTATGTGTAGAAAAAAATAAATAGAATCAAAATAAAAAAAAAGTTGTTTAAAATGTTTGTGTATATAAAAAGATGATGCTCTGTACAAATCTATCTACACAGAGGTGATGGGTGCTAAAACTATTTTAAACTATTTCTAATATTACCTAGATTTTTTTTTTAAAAATTCTCGAAAAATGAATGAATTAATTCTGAACACATAAAAGTACTACGATTAAGTTTCGCTTAAGTTTGCTGAGCCGCTTAAAAAAGTTACAAAAACTTTAGATAGTTTAAAAAGTAGCTTGCGTGTCATACACACTTACACAGAAAATAAATAATTAAAAAATAAATTAGATTTTAACATTTTAAATGACAACAAATGATGATAAGCTTGTGATGAAGAATTAATAAGGAGAGCTTTGATTAATGAACAATCAGGAATTCAACAAAATATTTCCATTCGGAAGATTACCTTTAACAGGTATCTTTGAATTATTTTGTTGTGGCATTATATTATCTGTCTCTAGGCTATAATCTTCTTCATTGGGCATACTCGTACTATCGCCACTTTGATAATTAATCAATTCTTCTTTATTATTTTTATTGTTTAAAGATGACGTAGGTGAATTATGAAAATTGGTCAACTTTTGATGCTGTTTATTTTTATTATTTTCAAGCTTAACCTTTTTATTACCATCACTATTAATTTCCACAATCACATCATCCAATCTTTGCGACGATAAATTACCATTTTCTGGCACAACATTTGAATTATTTTCTTTAGTTGTTAAATCACTCAAACAGTGTAATTCAGAATTGTTATTCGAACTATTACATAAAATCTGTTGAAATTCCATATCGCCTCTCAATTCGTCCAAAGTGGTAAGTGGTTGATCACTACCATCATTTATTAGTGCATCTTTTTCTGAATATTCCTCCTTCTTCAAATCTTTCTTTAAATGACCGCAAACACGTGTTTTATCGAGTTTTTTTTTTAATTCGTTATGATAAAAACTATTCTCTCGAAATTTTGAAATATTTGCTTCATCAATATCATTTAAAAGCATCTCAATGATAGCAGTGAATGAGGGACGAGCTTCTGGTTTTCTTTCCCAACATGAATCCATTATATTCCACCTGTTTGTTGTTTAAAATTGAAAAAATAAAAATAATTTTTATTAAAAATAAATTCTATTTTATACTATTGATTGCAAATAAATGGCATACAAATTCTCTGGAGTTCCTTCTGGAATTTCTATTCGACCGTTTTGAGCAATGATAAATTTTGCCACTTCATTATTTAATAAACCCTGATATGGTTGACCACCCATTGTAACCATTTCGTAGATTAAAATACCATACGACCAAACATCGCCTATAAAATAAAGTTTAAAGATAAAAATAAAAACTGGAGGAAAATACAATCGAATAAATTATATGAACTTACTGTACGTTGTAAAAATTCCATCTCTTAATGATTCGGGCGATGTCCACCTTACGGGCAAATCGACTGGCGTTTCTTTTCTGTAATAATACTTTTCATAGATATCTTTCGTCATGCCTATTATACAAATGAAAAGTATGAAATGAATTAAAAAAATATATATTTATTATTTAGTTCAATAAAAAAACAATGTACCGAAATCACCAACTTTTGCCGACAAATCGGCAGATAATAAGACATTACGTGCAGCTAAATCACGATGAACAAATTTATTAGCCGCTAAGTAAGCCATTCCATCTGCGATTTGAATAGCCCAAATAATTAGTTGCTCTAAGGTTATTCGCTCTTTACCATCACTATTTGTTTTGACAGTGGAATTTTTCTTAATCATCACTTTTCTTCCTTTTTCGTCAATATCGTCACCATTATTCTCAAAATTTCGATATGATATATCTTCTTTTTCATTGCTTGGTCGATGATTTCTTAGATAAGTTTTGAGATCACCTTTTTCCATTAATTCCATCAAAACCAAAACAGGTATACCTCTACTTACTACTCCTATAAGACTAATCACATGATGACAATTAATTTTTTTCATTGTTGATACTTCGTTTAAGAATAAGTTTCGTTCTTTATCACTTTGTGAACTTGATGTTTTAACGGCAACTTTGATTATATTGCCATTCCAATTTTTATACTCTCCAGCATATACGACACCATAATTGCCTTTGCCTAATTCATCACTTTGACTAAACCTGATATTACTTCGATCAACTTCCCAATCATCTTGTTCATATTCAACATAATCTGGATTAATAGATGCATAAATCGCTTTTTTTTTCTTCAATTCGTAAAAATATGATCCTAAAGCTACCATTACAATAAAAATCATAATAAAAGCTGATCCCAATATCCATTTCATAATCATATTTTTCTCTGGAACTACAAATCTTCTCTCTTCTGTCCAATTACCTTTACCAGCAGTTGTTACAGCCATTAGTCGATAGATATAGGTTCCCGGTTGTAGATTTCTAAGTTTGAAACTCATATTTTCTTTATTTTCTTTATTTGTTACACAGGCTTGATTTTCATCTTTCTGTTCAGTAGTTTCAAGTCTATATCCAATTCTGTAAAATTTAACTTGACCATTTGGTTTCTCTGGTTTAAGCCATTTAATTTCAACAATACCTTTGTCTACAACATTATCCATTATTAAAGTAATATTTTTCATCTTAATATCGTCCGCTCCTATCAACGTTTTTGTGTTGATCGCTTGAGCGAGAAAGTTTGAACATTGTCGGCTTTTTTCAAGTAATTCTTGTGGAACATCTTGGCACGCATTTACTTTTATAAGATAATGTGTGTAATGTTCAAGACCATCAATTTTGATTCTCGTTTCATTAGTTTTCATTTGAAACACAATTTTATTTAAATTATCCATGTTGGTTTCCGGCAAATAGTTTTCAACAGTCGCATTTCCACTCAAATATTCATTAGACAAATTTTCATTAACATCTCTTTTATTTCTTGTTTTTAAAAATTTTCTAAATTCACTTATTTTTGAGTCAAAGGATTTAATAAATGATGCCTTATAAGAATAATAAAGATTTAATTCTGTTTCAGTAAGATCAAATTTTTTGATTTCTTCATCACTTAGCCCAATTTTAGCAAGATTGGTAATATTAAGTTTGAGGTCGATGATTTGATTCAAATTCAAATTAAAACTTTTAAAATCATCTATATTCATGGTGTAGTATTTTTTGCTATTTATTTTAATCATATCTTCAACAACGTTTCTTTGATTTTCGTTTAAATTAGCCAAATTGATTAGTTTTCTAAATTTTGTTGTATTCACACTAATCATTAATTCATTTTTGCTTATGTTATATAAGTATGTATCATTTAATTCATCTGCTTTCTGATTGGATAAGTAGTATATAGTATTTGCAAGCATATTTTCTAAGTCTATTTCTTTTTGCCGATTATTATCTATGTTTTTAGCACATTTACAACAAGCTTGTTGTTGATTTATTGTAAAAGTGTTTAGCGAATTTTTGCTAGAAATGTTTTGTGTATGCAATTCGTCAAGATTCCTGTCAGAAGGGTCATAAATTTGTTTAGGAGACTCTTCACAATTATTTACTTCCACTTTAGGTTCTGTGACTAGTTCAACCAACACATTGTAATAAACAATTTTACCGTTTGGATGTAAAGGTGGTTGCCAAGTAACTTTTATTTCATTTGGGCTTGTTGAAATTGATATCATATTTCCAGGCTTGCCTGGTGTAGATGGTTTAGTTGTGAAATAAACAATATCAGATAAACCGGTTTTAAAAGGTTCTCTTATATTTTCTTTCAGTCGATTGACTAGTACATTAGCTTTGATAAAAATTGCATATTTGGTTGCTGGTTTTAGACCATGAATGATATTAGTCTCATATGTATTATTTCTTATATCATAAGAAATCACATCATGATCTATATAGTTCCAATCATTTTGATTGCAAACATCTCGATTCTCGAAATGGGAAGTGATGTTTTCGTGCTCAGATTCTTTATACCAAATGTCATAACCAAGTAATGTCCTAAAGTCATCTGGCACGAAATGAGTCCACTCAATATTCAAACGAGATTCAGATGCATTTACCAATGAAACATTAATTTTTTGTATTCCACAAATTGCCTTGTCGCCGTTCGAAAAATCTGGTACATCTGTATCTGAAAATTCTTTGATATTCGAAATATTCTTAAGAGCATGTATTTTCTCTAAACAAAGTTTTGGATTAAGCTGGAAAAATATTTTTCCTTTGTTGATTTTCAGTTGTGGTTGAGTTAAGTTTGGATTAATCCAAAAAAGTTCTTCCAAATTCGCATTGTCCATTACAACAAGTGAATAGTTATCACCTCGATCTAATGTTTCTCCATGTATATCTCGAAGGCTTCTAAGAAAATGTAAGGTTTGTAATGAGGATGATTTGGTAATTCTTAGGTAACCATCGATTGTTTCAATTGATCCTAGATTTTGTTCAAGTGTTTTAGCTAGATTTTTGCTGTTATCGTGTATAGAAATAATAAGGTCTCCTTTGATTGTAGTACATTTGCGAAATTGAAAAGATGATTCTAATTTTTCGATTCGTCCACCATCGCATTGTCTAAAACATTTTGAAGTACATTTTATACATGAGTGCTTATTTTCTGGATTAATCATATAACCTTCAGGACATTCTTCCACACATACCGACTGTGTACCTAAAAAAGAAATAAAGAAGTGAGCATTATTGTTTCTTAATAAATTCATAAATGATTGATCACACCATTTTCCATATCTACAGGTTTTAGATAGATAGATTTTTTATCATTTGATTCGAGATTCGAATAAATTTCTGAATTTTTGATACATTCATCATTTGTAACACATCGACGATTTTTATATTTGTAAAGTTTGGTCGGACATTTATCCATACACTGGCCATTATGTTCTACAAAGCGGCATATTGTACACACATGCACCTCTCCTTTCGTAATATCTAGAGATCCAGGAACTGTTTTGTTAGGCAGCGGTTTAGAGCCATTTATCTGTTCGGCCGTGAGCTTTTGAATATAGCAACTACCAAGACATGAATCTGGGCAACAGTCATTTTTATTTAAATAACAACTCTGTTGTTTACATTTTTTATCACATATTCTTTGACATACTTTTTCCGACCAACACAATATGTTATTTGTCACCTTGTTTGATGATTTTCCAGTTTGTAGGTTAGTGCTCTTTGGACACGATGGATTGTTACAAATATTGCATTGGTGCTTATTGTTCTATGCATAAAACAAAACAAAATATTATTTCATTTTTGTATCAATCTATTCGAATATATTTCCTATCAAAATTTGACTAAAAGTCTTCATGACAAAAATTATTGATTTATAATTTCTTAACTTAAGATTCTTTATTCATTCAATCATTTTATTTTAAATACATATTAACTAATGATATTCTAAAAAATTTTTAATAGAATTTGAGTAGCTTTTTATTCTAGCTTATATATAGTTTTTCCCTTTAATTGCAAAAAAATTTTGGAATTTCTTCAAAAATTTGAATGATGAATAAAGCATAAAATTTTTTAGATACTATTTTTTCAAAATAAACAGAATTTTTTTATTGCCTTGTATGAATTCAATGTTTTAAATCTAGTAAACGTTTATTGAAAAAGATAAATAGAAGCAGTGTTTAAACACAAAATACATTCTAAATATGTTAAATCATAATAATTCGAACAGAAAAGAAAAACAATAATAGTTTTTTTATATACATAAATTCTATTTCCAAAAAATAAAAATTAGATTATGAATAATTTGACAACAGATTGTCAAATAAAATATCATTTTTCTTTTAAATCTATAACATATTTATTCAATTAAAATTTAAATTTAAATTTCAATGTTTGACTAACTTGAAAATGATTTGAGCAATTAAAATTCTGAATAATTGCGAAAAATTACGAAAAGTGTTTACATACCTTAAAATCATTACCAGGTCGATAATCTGTTATTCGATTCCAGTCGATCGATGTTACATAGCATAACTCAGGATTATTTTGAAATGCCACTGAACCGCGTTCTATATATGATAACTTACTGAGGCCAACTTCTTTAAGACTGTCTACATCAGACACGATGAGTGCATAGCCCATCAGAAGTTCTTGGCCCCTAATCAAAGTCAAATTAGGAAACAACTGGCCTAAACTCGGTAAGTTCACAACTTGATAAACCAATAAATACCCTGTAATCTCTACTAAATTTGGAAAGCTAAGATTCCTAAATTCACTTTCATTAGCTATATGTGACAATCAATTTAAAAGGATTTAAAATGATAAAAAATTAGAAATTGATGCAGTAAATATGATGCAATACATACGTTTATGTAATAAAGCAATGGCCAATGAACCTTCGATAACCGTACAATTCTCTAGTTGGGAAAATTTTGAGGCCTTACCACGAACATGAAGTGTTTTACAAATTTTTCCATTTGTATTCTTAAAATCGATAAATAAAAGCATAAATAATGCTATAAGTAAAAAGGTCGAATTTCTTCCAAACATTTTGGCGAGCAATAATCTAGATTATTACTTGTCGGCTTTCCTTTTTCATTGAAAAATGATTTTGACTTTTTTATATTCAGAATGAAGATCCGATAATTATTCATTTAATAAAAACCAAATAATAATTTATATAAAAACATTAGACAACAAATTTGATTCGCCTTCGACGCTAAATGAAAAGAGATGAATGATGCTTAATAATTTATTGGGTTGAAATGCTGTTCAAGTTTAGATGATCCAATTAGACTAAGATGCTTCAAGATTGAGATGAAAAGGTCACTTATGCGCAACACTTTCCTACTTAATTGTTGAGTAGACAAACATTATCAAGATGTTAAAGATACACCAATAAAAAAAGGACTTTATATAAACTTTAAAATTTCAATTGATTGTTGAAATTGTCATAAGAGAGAAGAAAAAATTATTAATTAGCATACATGGGAAGCATATTAAAAAAGTGATAAATAATCATCATTATTAGCTATACATTATTGATGAAATAAATTCAATAATTTATAAAATCAATTAACCATATTCGATCTAGAGTAAGAAAAAACTACTAAAATATGCAAAGATTATTGTTTTTGAATTTTCAGAATAATTTTTTTAAATTATCGTATATATTGTCGAATGCTACTTTTATAATGATGAAATTATTTTGATTAATAATGAGTGTAATTTTGTGTATCAATAAAGTTTATTAAAATTGATTTGGGAAATGTAGAAGTAAAATCAATGATTTCAAATGAGAAAATTTCATAGATTTCTTAATTAATAGAAGAAAACGAAATATATTTAAAATATAGTATTAGCATCGTACACAAACAAAATTCTGAGTTTAAATTGAGTGAAGGCAACGATAAATTTTCTTTCATTTTAAATAATTAGATATTGCCAAAAATATACCTTTTTATTAGCTATACATTGAAAAATAAAACTAAAATATTTTAAAAAAAAAATTGCAATGTTATCAACAAAAAAACTCACAATAAGACTTACTTTTTCGATATCACAATTTAATTATGTTTTTCGAGTGAGAAAAAAAGCAAAAAAAATTTTTTTTATTCAATTGATGATAATTTGTTGAACTAATAAAATCTAGGAAAATTTGGGATGATGGGTACATATGTAAAGAGCCGTAAAACAGTTCTGAACACAAAAATCGTTCCCATTCGTCTAAAGCATACAGACTTGTAGACATACTATCAAATAAAAATAATTGATGACATTGATATTATTTAAAATTGATAATTACTATTGAAATAGATTATAAAAACTAAAATGGAATATCACGTAAGACCGTAAGTCATCTTAAAACATACGATGATCATTTTTTGGTTTTGATCGAATTATAATATTTTGAATAAAAAAATATTGGAAAACACATGTATATCATATCAAAATTGATTAATACGGAAAGGCGGCTTATAAGAGGATCACAAAAATAAAACTTGAAAGTGAAAATAAATAAAAAATTTGAATTTTAATTGAACAAGTCAATTCAAATTAAGAAAAATGAATTGTTTTAAGCCAAGCGAATAAAAAAGTTGATATTTACACACCCGAATCGACTGAAAAATTTTTTGGGTATTTAAAAAAAAAAATTTCTTTAAAACATTCTACTCATTTTAAATTTGTTTAATTGAGCAAATTTTAAATTAAGATGGATAAAATTCCTGCACAAATGTTTGTTTTTTTCTTCAAATCGGCAAAAAAAAAAATCAACATGGCGATTTAAAGCGCCAAATTTGAAAACAAAATTTCGGAAAAAATTAACAAATCATGCATCAATATGAAAAATTATAAAAAAGCAAAAAAATAATGAATATTTTATTATACTTGATAATATTTTAAGAATGCTGTTTGAGTCGATCAAAATAATAAATTTTTCAGTCTAAAAATTTCAACAAAATTAAAATTGATTTTAAAGCGAGTTTATTAAACTATGATTAATTCATCAGGTTTTCCTAAATCTGTTTTGCCAAATCTATAACTTATAAATGAACAAATTTATATGGATATTGTCTTGAATAGTGAAATGACCTTTTATGAATCACCATTAGTTTACCAAAATTTTTCATAGAAATGATCTATGCCTTTACTAAAAAAGCAGATTCGAATTTTTCTTAAAAATTTTTTTGAGAATAATCAATAAAAAAATTTTTGATATTCAAGAATAAGAAAATTTCATTTGGCAATCAAGGTGCATGAAATTCTTTAGTGATTCTAATGCATTTGAATTTTGAAAAAGAAGAGTATCCTTTTCGATTTTGTTTTTGAAAAATTCTTGTGAATTTAATATCTAAATAACAAATTTAAGAAAAGTTTTTACTTTTTTTGATGGTTAGTTGATTGATGTAGGCATAGAAAAAAATTATTTCGGAATAATAAATTACCTAATCTTCTAATAGTGCTAGATAGCCAGAATTCAAGGTAAAAGGCTAATAATTTTGAAAAGCTGAAGAATAAATATATTCTCATTAATGTCATTTTGATTATTTTTTACATATAATTATATACATAAATTTTATACAAATTATACAATTATTCATAAATATATTATCTAATTTATATGTTATTAAAAATTAAATGCTAAATAAAAGTTGATGATCTGAACAAAAATTACAAAAATTTTTTCAAAAAGGTCAATATCATTTTAATTCAAAAATAAAAATGGCCTATGAAAAAATCTATTTGTGAGATCAGATCAAAATAAGAAACATTCAAGTAATTAGAGAAGTTTAAGAAATTTTTAAAATAAATTTTCTGTTATCATTAGCAGTCGTGTTATTACCAATTGAAGTGTAATTAAAGTGATAAAAAAAAAAATAATTTCATTATCTGGTCACTCCCTTAAAATAAACTTTTGACAAAAAAAAATTTTTTTTAACATTTGTCATTTAGAATTTAAATTTGCTTTATAGATTTCATTTTTAAAAGATATTTACTAAATTTTTAAAAATTTTTACATTCTTGATTTTTAGTTTAATGCAAATTTAAAATAGAGTAGAAATACTAAAAAAAACATGTGCATTTTCAACATGAAAATTTAGTTCAATTTTTAAATTCATAAATAAAGAACAGTTATTTAAAGTGCATTACTCTAAAATATCAAGCTTAAATTAATAACGTTACGCAAAAATAAAAAAATTTTTTCAATAATTTTAACACGAAAATTGTTTGATAAATTGATAAATGAAAATTAAATATCACAAGATTTATGTATTTATTATAAAATGTATTTTCATGTTGTTAGTCGTTCTAAACAAAAATAGGCAAATGGCAAGAAAGATAATTATAGACATATTAATATCTTTTTCTTTATTTTCTAATTGAAACAGACACATTATATATATTTCAATATACACTGTAATTTGTTACTTGTATAGATAGAGAAAAAAAATTAAAAATTTCTCTGAAAAATTTTATTTGAAAATTTAAGAAAAAACCATTTCGAAAAATAGAATTTACAAAACGAAAAAAAATAATTGTTTTTTTTTCTTTTAAAATATCTTAATAAAATCATAGAAATAAAATAAATAAATAAATAAAAACACACAAATTGAACAATTAGAACTGAAAAAATATAAATAAGAAATTAATTTTGAAAATTTTTAGTCAATAAAAAATTGGTGATTATAAAATGAGATAGAGTAAATCAAGGGAGCATTTTTGATAAGTTAAGCTTAATCATAAAATAAATCGAAAATCTTAGATGCGTTTTGCTGAAAATGATGAGTTATTCATCATTCTAATAGATAAAAAGTAATTAAACAAGTAATTAATTTTAATAGATAAGTTAGAGGTTTAAGAGTTTCTACAAAATAATATTATATCATGATACGCCTAAAGCATACAAGTTCGAGCCTTAAATGTAAACGAAAGTCAATTTCGAGAATTCAGGCTAAATACCGCTTGATTACTTATCTCAACAATACCTAAAAAATGAATGAAAAGTTAGCGTAAATCACATTGTTTATCGAGATGAATCAGAAGCATAATATTCGGTAAAGTTATAAAAATTTGCTTTTTCTTGTTTTAACTTACAAAAGAGGCATAAAAAAAGAAAAGGCCTATTGCAACACCCTTAGTTTTTCAAATATCTTTTAAGACTTAAATAGATATCTTAGTGACTAGAAAATTATTGAAGACTTTTACAATTGAGTTTATCAAGAAAGAATAAAAATTAACTAGATCTTTTCAATATACACTATTTTGCATACAATAAATGCAGTGAACTTTTTTTTTGAAGAAAGCCACATTGTTCAAACCAAAGCATTTAAATTAGTGTGATTAAGGAAATTATAAGTTTAATTATAATGAAGTTATGAATCGCGGACACATTTTATAGACTTTAATCCTACAAATAAGTATTATTTAATTAAAAACCCACAAATGATGTTTTAACACTCATTGAGAATACATCATAATGATAAATAATAAGAATTCTTTTGCCGAATCGTGTTCCTAAAAATACCTTGTTGAAAAACGGAATGGTTGAAAAACGGAATGGTTGAAAAACGGAATGGTTTAAAAACGGAATGGTTTAAAAACCTAGTATGATCTAAAATACTGAAAAAAATAAAGTTGAACTTTAATGAAATCATCTAATAATTGCATTTCATTTCAAAATCTGACTTAATATTTTTAAAAATTTGAATTTATTGTGAATTCGATTGGTTTTACACGTTTCCCTAAGAATGCCTGCGAATAGTCGTTTAATTAAATACATATTTATAAAAGCGATTCATAAAATTCCAATAATGAAATAACAAAACTTGATTAGTTTTTATTCTATATAGAGTAATTAATAAATATTTTTTTGACTGTTTGGATAAGTAAATAAAATGACGGGTTAATTTTGTTTGCAAGAAAGTGCACAAAATTCTGGGCATCATGAATAGAATAATAAAAATACATTTAAGTTTCCAATCACACACATAATATATTGAAGATAAACACTCTTGTTGCCTCACAACTAAAATTCTCAACAGATTTGAAGACACAAAATCCTACAACTAATTTAAACTATTTCGGTGATAAAAACGAGTCAAGATAGATGAGAATTTTGTGACTAAATTTTCAAAATGTTGCAAAATATTTTAATTAAAATTTAAAGCACGTTTTGCCTTTTGTTTATGAAATAATAGCAAAGAAAAATGAAACTTGGATACAATTGATTTTATAAAAGGAAATTAAATTTTTCTTCAAGCTTTAGTTCGAATCGGCACTTCGAAACGGTATTAGTAAAAAATGTGAAGAAATTTTTTTAATAATAAAAACTCGAATAAATTTTGGTTGATTTTAAAATTTTTTTATAAATTGAACACAATTCAAGTACATAAAGTTTTATATTTGGTTTTGCGGCTTATCAATTAGAAAATGTAAATAAGTCATTTAAATTTATAAAATTTGAGAACTCGCTGAACAAAAAAAAAAAAAAAAAAAACAAAAAAAATTGAATTTTACACACGTGGACCAAGAAATTTACCTTTTAAAAAAATATGTTTTGAATTTTACCTATTATTTATAAAAACAATTTAAATCATTTTAGAATCATGAATTAAGGAATTATTTATCATTATGGATTAAAATTTTTGAATAAAGTTTTCATAATATGAGATGACAATGAATCACATCGTATTTTTAAATATATGATAAATTTAGTTGGTTTAAATGAATTATAAACAAAAATAAATTGAAAGTTCAAGAAAACGAAATTGCTAATGGTAAAAGTGCAAATTCAATTAAATTAAAACATATTATAAATATTAAAATTCGGAATAACGTTTCGTGTCACGAATTTCGAAATTGATTAAAAATTAATGTAAAACACAAATGCAAAACACAAAGGTTTGAAATTGAAATAATTATAAGAATTCAAATGATAATTGAAAAGTAGATTAAAATTTAAGAACATCGTAGTTCTAAAAAGCAAAGCGTTCCTTTGATTTTTCACTTCGACACACTTTTAAAAATGAGAAAACAACAGACGCACGCCGTTAATTGAGGTAAAAATTCAACTGATTCACATAATGATAAGAAGAATCCATGGGTATATGCAATTCAATAATGAATCGATTTCCACATTGTAAAAAATGACAAAAAATTGTAAACAACTTTCGCAGTTGCGCTTTTAAATTTTTGTACAAAAATAATTTCTTTTTTTTTTTTGAAAACAACTTTTAGAAACTTTCTCTAAATAAATGTAAGAAACATTCACAATTTTAATTAAGTTGTGATTGCATTTTTCATCTTAAATAATGTTTGCAATGATTAAATGATACTTCTTGTAACAATATGTGCACCAAATAGCTTAGAACATTTGTTAAAATAAAATGATTTTTTCATACGAATTTCAGTAACATATACCTTCTTTCCGTAAATTCCACAGACTATAGAGTACCGATCCAGTCCAATGACCTTTTCATCAGACTGCTCATTAAATGGCAATTTTAAAATTTATTTTTTAAACTTTTAAATATTTGAACTAGTATATCCTTTACCTTATAATATGCTGCGAGTTTTAGACTTAATTTTTATGAGTTTAACAATTTATATGTAAACTTTAAATTTGTAATCGAGTTTGACTTTATAGTTTGCATTTTAAAGGCTAATTAGATAATTATCTGAATTTATATAATTTTAAATTAATGAATTATGCACATTTGAAAAAGGTTCCAAAAATTGATATTTTGCAATTATTAAATTCTAATGGCCTGGATTTGTGAAGAATAAATAAAATTTATCGCCTAATTTTATTTAAAAAAAAAATAAAATATTTAAAAAAATTTTAATTTTTGATAAAATTTATAATCGAATTTTATTTCACAATTTTATTCTTTAAATTAAAAAAAAAAATATTCTTTTCCAAATATTTACAAAAAAATATTATAATTAAAGCATCTTCTTTATTTCAAATATTTTAAATATTTGCCTTTTGAATAATTTTCAAACTAATGACAGTTATTGATTTTACATAATTTCATTATGAATTATTTTATTTTTCTATTAAATTAATTAAAATCATCTTTTGTGTGCGGTTGAAAAATAAAATTTATGATTAATAATTTGAAGATATCATGCTTTGTAATTAATTGATAAATTATTTATTTTGAAAGTGACTGACTAATAAAAATAAATTATCATCTGATGAAATAAATGTCATTTATCTTCTGCATGCTGAAAAGATCAAATTTAAATTATAAGAAATATGTTTCGTCTAAAAAAAATAATAATACTTTTAAGTATGAAAATGTTCCGCAAATCCAGTTTATAGGTCTTTCTCTATCTTATTATTTTAATTATATCATATTTAAAATGTGATTTATATAATTAAATAAAAGTCACCATATAGATTACAAGTTTCAGGCATAAAATTTTTCTTGATTTAAAAATACACATTTTGTAAAATTAAAATTATTGCTGGTTAGTTTTTGATATATTGAGCGATATAGTATTAAGCAATTTATTGATTTGACAACTTATCAATTTTTATGGAGTTTTATCAAATAGTTAAAAGGTAGCAAAAGTTTAATTTGACCAAATAATTATTCCATGGCTAGCAAAAACACGAATATCAGACTTGCTTGTGTATGCATCAATTTTAAATTGCTTTTTTGATATTAGAAAAAAGAAATGAAAAATTCAAGTATAAGTTTAAATCTTGATTACTTATAAATCGGAATTCCAAAATTTTTGGAAATTAAAGAAAAAAAAATTTTTTCGTGAAATATTTCAATACTTTTATTAAGTTTAATTAGACTTTAAGCTAAAGTACACATAAGTTGTTGTTTACGTCTAACCATATATTCAATCTTAGTGCAAAGTGATGTATTTTTATCTTTCGAACATTTATAAAAATTTCTTAATATTATGTAATCCAAAAATTATTAAGTACATTGAGACAATAAATTAATTCGCTTTAGTAAAATAGTTACATGACCATAAATATCATTGCAAGTTTTTTGTTCTTCTTTTTAGAATATTATAATTATTAATAATTGAATTTTTTTTTTTCGGATGCTTATTGCACAGGTATTTATTATAATCTAAATAATTGTACTAGTTGTAATTAATCTAAAATATATATTGTATCTTGTAATATCATGCCTATAATCAACAGGTTTATGTTTAGAAAGAAAATATAAACTTTTAATTTTCTAGTTTGTTTGATTTGGAATTTAAATCAAATTTTCGTTTCTTGATTATTTGCTTTTCAAGTGTCTACAAAATCTCTGATTTTAATTTCATTAATTGAATTTAATTTTGTTTGCTAAAATGAAGATTCATTCTATGGACAATTACCTGGTACTTTTATAAGCTGATTGTCGAAATCATACTTTTAAAAAAAATTATCTTTAATTCTTTATTTTTCCGAAATTATGAATACTAGGTCTCGAATTTATTAATTTTTCTGGAAATTACCTCATTTATCGAAACATCTTTAAACCCAAATTTGTTCAAAAATATTCTTATTCATTCAAATAATGCGTAAGTGTGCTAAAAACATTTTCGAAATTTAAAATTAAATTTTTATTAAATTGTATTAAAAAATTTTAATCTCATTTTTTTGAGTAAATTCAAAATCATATTTTTTTATTAGATTCACTAAGAATTTATTGAACGATAAAGTATTTCTTTATTCATTTAATTTGAATGATACTACAAGATTGTCGAAACGGAATTTAAGGAAAAGAAACATTTTTTTTAATAATCAACACAGTCCTTTGAACGAATGCTGTGAAACTGTTGTTGAAGTTTATAAACCTTTGGGTAAGTTGATTAGGCTTGTTTAATGGAAAAAGAAAAATTTCATTTTTTAATTGGTTCTTGTTTAAAACTTTTGAATCCAAATTAAATTATGAATATTTCATTACAAATAAAAATATCATCAACTTGTATTTTCATTTTAAAAGATTATATATAAATTCAAAGATTTTGAAATATTATTTTATTAAATAATGTGTTTAGTGTTTTCTAATCAATATATTTAAATTTTAATAAATTTTAAGAAACGTATTGATTTTCAAAATAAACTTTACAAGCGACGGGTTTCAGTAGTGTAGGGGTTATCACATCAGTCTAACACACTGAAGGTCCTGAGTTCGAGACTCAGCTGAAACAAGCGAAGATCGTGCCGTGTGCTTTTTTTTTTCATTTTTTATAATTAATCTAACTTTTTATTAGCATGAATAATATAATTCAATTATCAAGTAAAATATATATTTTTTCTAATCAATAAAAAAAATTAAGTAATGATAGACAATATATTTAGACAACTGCGAGAATAATTCTTTTTTTTTTTTATTTGAATGATTAGTTTTTCATTTCATTTTTATAATAAAGACTTCTCATAAAAATATTAAACTTAGAAAATTCCATTATATTCTGTGACAAATATTCTAAATTAATTTTTATTTTTTTGCATGCTTAATTTCGGCTAAATTTTAATATTAATTAATATTGTCTTCTTTTTTTTTGATATACATATATTCACAATATTATATAAATTAATTTAAGAAAAAACGTTTTTGTTTTACGAATTATAATGAAAATTTGAGATTTTCAAATCTTTCAAAAATTTTAATTATATATTTTATGAATACATTTAAAATATGTATCAAAAAGATTCAGATATAGATTAAAAAAAATATTTTAACAATATTCAAAGAAAATCAAAATGAAAATTGAGTTTAAAAAAAATAATTTTTGATTATTCATTTTTGATATGACAAATGTGAAAACAAATCATTTATAATAATCTTTTTTTCAAGGTGGTGTATCAAGATTAGGAAAAATATTAATTTTATATCGAGACGACAATCTTGTACAAACATTTTATCAATTAAGCTGCAAAAAAGATATCTTGAACAAACCTTGTAAATTTCTGGACAAAAGATATGAATCTAGATCAGTATGTACTCAAAGGTAATTGAATAGAAATTTATATTTTTCTTTATTCACATAAATGATTTAGCAGAGCATCTTTAAATTATTCAAGTATTTATTCAAAATATAATTCGAATGAAAATTTGTTTAAATAAATAAAGTTTTTTAATTATTTTGCTTTTTTAGATATTCATATACATTGGCTTTAGTGAGAGAACTAAATGCTAGTGTGTTAGATATAACAAATAAGGTAAGTGTTTGTATTTCAAAGATTTTACAAAAAATTTTTATATTCTTTGAATTGTGACAAGTCAATTTTTAATTTCTACTTTAACTTATAGGATCTATCCTATCGACTTGACAATATACGAATTAAAAATGGTTGTGTATGCGGTATCAAACTGTAGGCAACTTATGAATATAAAAATCATCCAAGATTTTCTAACTAAAATATTTTTTCTTCAGCTCTAATATGTAGATTCATCAACAATAATGATCTCACAAATCGATTAATTTTTGAAAATATAAGGAAATCTAAAACATTATTCAAATTAAGAATATTGACTTACAATCATCCAAATATGCTTTTTTCGTCATTTAGTCAGCTTAAAAATTCAGAGAAATTCGCCAAATGAAAATATTTTGAAAAAAAATTCTTTTCTTTTTCTTTTTAAATGATTATTGTAAGATTCAATTTATAGAATTTATTAAAATTTTGTGTTTAACAAATAAATTTATTTTACTTTGACTAACATGGTAAAGTTTATTAAATCTATATGAAATAAATTTAAAGTAAGTTTCATAATATTATCATTGATTATAAAAAATAGTTTCAACGCTGGGACTAGCTTTTGAAAATTCAAAATTTTGAAAAGAATTAATTAAAAAATTGATCATTAATCTATCAAATCAATTATTTTTCGAATCGCATTGTCATAAAAATTCAATTTTATCAGATTATTTTTAGCTTTGAGATATATTTTATCTTTGAAATTTTTCTCAATTTTTATTAACAATTCATTTTTCTTTATATTTATATTATTTAGAATCTTCTTTAATTCATCATTCGCCAGTCTATTATCATTTATTTGCTCGTTGATTTCTATTGCTTCTCCTAAAAATTCATTTGACAGATCTTTGGTCGATTCATCTAAATATGAATTCAATGAAACTAATGAATACGCGAAAAATATAATGACCAGAGAATTTATTTGATATTTATCACTTAAAACTCACCTTCGCTCACAGTCAAATTATTTAAATTTAATAAATGTATTCCTCTCTTGTATGGATCTCTTAAGGTTTGATAAGCATGATTTATTAAATACGAGTTATATTCGGCAATTTTTCTTGATTCCTGCCATTAAATTTAAAAGATTGTCTAATTAGAATAAAATGATATTTGAAATAAGTATAATTTAATTCTAATTTGTTTTACCTGATCAAACTTAGCAGTTTTGTCTGGATGATAAAGCATTTGCATTGATTTGAATTTGTTAGTGAGTTGTTTTTGGTCAATTAAAAATTTGTCCTCAATGTTAAATATATCAAAATAATTGTTGCTTTCCAACTTCTTAAACTGACTATAACATCTCAATCGATTAAGACTATTTAATCGTTTGATCATATTAGATAAAGTTATATAAATTTTAATAATATTTTATTATTTTGAATGTCATTCAAAATGATCGAAGACGACGACAACATCAACACAAATTCTGAGTACTATTTTTGACGATAATTCTAATTATCATTAGATATTTCAAAATCACTCTATTTTAAATATAGTGAATTTCATTTATAAATTTTATTAAATTTTAAATTTATTTTTATTCCTTTTGAAAAGAATTGTTGATCAACTTTAATAATTTAAACGTTTGCTATTATAAATTATTCTAGTAAAATGTTCGGATGTAAAAAGATATTAATTTTATAAATTAAAAATATTTAATGATTTGTATACATAATCACAAAAAATTAAAGTTGTGTCACTGTTTGATAAAATTATTCAAAGTTCATTGAAATATTTATGATTGATAGAATAATTAGAGATTATTATTAAATTTGAAAAACATAAGAGAATCAGCTAACTCAAAAATTAAATTTATCATAACATGATCTACCTATCCTTCGTGCAACTTAGGAGATTGCGCACTTAATAACTAAACATAAAAACAATAAAAATGGATTGTGATTCAAATGACTTTCCATAAATTTTCTAAAATCTCACATTAGTTATACATTTCTTATTGCCCTTAGTTTCTTGTGAAATTCGATTAAACAGTTCTTATTTAGTTAATAAACCGTGACAGTATGGAAAAATTAGAAAGCAATTCGCTCGATCTTGCAAGAAAGGGACCTATTTTTGGGCTAATGGTAAATTATTTATTTTTTTCAAAAATCTTTACTCGAATTGATTTGAGATAATCAAAAATTTTTTTCAATTAATTGATTATTCGTTTTTTAATGGCGTCAAAAAAAAATCGCTTTGTTAATTACCTACATTCATTAAATCGAATCGAAATAGATGTACAGCTTATCTATGATAATATTGCCATTGAGCTCATTTTTTGTCACTAAATTTTTAGTAAATCAAATATTCAATGTAGATGCAAACCTGTATGCAGTTGTGGTCAGTGTGATAACAGTGCATTGTATTCTTATCGCATACGTCTACAAAGCGTATAAAGAAGATAAAGCAGTCTCAGGAATTAGTAAATCTGCAGAAAAAGTTGATTAGTTTTTCTATCAATTTAAATTCATAATCATAGAAATTTTCACACTATTTTTAAAGTATTTGTACTTTTCATTATTTGAAGCATCATTTCGTTTTTTTTTAGAAATAATATCAAAAAACATTGAAACATACATTCTTTTTATATTCAAAATTTTTTTATTACAATGAACATGTCAAATCACAATATTTTGTTTCCGCTTTTACAAATTATTGTACTTATTTTATTTCCTGGAAGAGCATGTTATTCATCAAATCTATTCTAAACAAAAGGAAAAGATTTATTTATTAAATTATTCATTTACCTACTCATCAGATTTGATTAATCATTGATTTAATACAATTTATAATGAATAAACGATTGAAGAAAACAAAAAAAAACTGCTTTATTTATGTAGGTAAGTTGATAATCAATTTAAAATAAAAATCCGGATTTTTATTCTTTCCTTCAAATCATTTAAATTAATCATCTCGAAGAATACAAAAAATAGTTTCGTATGAATTTCTGTTTGTGGGAGAAAGTTTTTTTAATTGATATTATATAAATAAAAAGAAAAAAATAGGACTGTTCTTTTTTCAATATCAGATAGTGTATCATCGTGAATTTGGTTACATGAATTCTTGAATAGACAGGACACCTGTGAGGTTGAAAAATTACAAATAGAGACCTAAAACTTTCTACAATGGGGGTTTATCATTCACAAACTATTTTGAAAAGACAAAGATAGAGAAAGTGTGTGGGCGAAAAAAAAAATGAATAGAATTAATTGACCCTAGAATTTTATTACATAACAATTTCATGTTAATCAATTTGAATAAGAAAAATTTCAATAGAAAGAGCAATTAGCTAAGTAAGTTCGAGTGAATGTTGAATATGCTTGATGAATAATGAAAAATTGAGTTCTAATAATAAATATAAACAAGGCGAGAATGAAAAAAAAAATTGTTGATAATTTGGTTTCATTAAGATGATGAGATTGGACTTGATAATTGATAAAATTAGTTTCCGTTTGTGGTTACATTTTGCTGTTGACCCGTTAATCTTTGTAATATATTTCGTTCACTTAATTGTAGACGTTGAGCGATTGGAGGTATACGAGCAATCGTAGCTGGTAGACGACTGACATCAGATTTCATATCAGATAAAAGTTCTTCGAGCTGATTGAGAACTTTATGCAAAACAGCATTCGCCGGCTTGTTACCATTTAGACTCTCTTTGGACAAGCATTGATTTGATTCGGCGATTGTTTCGATTTCATTAAATTTGCTACTCAAATTTGTAACTGGTGTATGTTTTGGGTCTTGTGTCAAGTTCAGATATGCTGCCCTTCTCAACTGTTCTTCAATTACTAGACCTTGTTCTAACAACTTAAATCTTCTAGCTAGAAACTTGTTCTTTATTTCATAAAAATTACCTTTACCTATGTCCATTTTAAATGGTTCATTTATAATGGCAAAGTGTGGATCATTTTGAATATCTTGCCAACGACTATAACCGTGCTTAACAATACCCGCTAATAACCAATAGTCATGTCTTCGATGCCAAATTTCATACTCGCGATTTAAAGCAGCTTTCTTTTCATGCTGCCAAAGAGTGTGCAATTCGGTAAACCCACCATCAGCAATATTAAATGCAAATGGTCGATCTTTTGGATCTGCTTTTTTGAACTCATCTTTTTCTGAATTACCATTTTCTTTTAATTCATTACCACTCGATATTGAATTTTCTTTATTATCGGATAATTGATCAGTTTGTTGTTCAATCTTTGAATTTATTTTTGGTTCAACTTGATCATTATTTTCTGTGATTGATGATTCGCTTTTCTCTTGCGCTGGCTGTAATGTCTTCTTATTATTACTTCCTACTGGTACAATTATAGTCTCATCTACTTGCATCTTTTCTTCTTCTTTGATTTCTTCAATTTTCTCTTCTTTTATTTCTTCATCCTTTTCTTTCTTATTTTCAACAGTACTCTTCGTTTCTTCATTAGATACGCTGGCTTCTATTTCTGGTACTGCATCGACTTTATCGGCTGAAGATAATTTTTGATTTTGTTGTTCTATTTCTTTATTTTCAGATACCTCATTTGTTCCATTCACCTGTTCAGATTTTATATTCTCAACTTCTTGCTTGATTGCTACATCGTTATTTAATGTCTCTGATTGATTTTTCGCTGTTTGTGGGATCGTATTGTTTATTCCAGCTGATATATTGTTTTCACAATTATTTACTATCATTGATGGAGGAAGTTGAGGTACTTGTGGATCTGGAATAGGCATACTTAAAGTACCATTAATATGCTCGAATTCATGCACTTTCTTTCGAATTAATGACATGATACCGATTCGAGTTAAAACATGTTGTCTATTCAAACCTTCTCTCGGTACTCCGTCAGCAAATGTATCAGTATTATCACCACCAGGCTCACACAAATGGCGCATAAACATTGCGACATATGCTCTAAAATTCTTTTCTGATTTACCTCTCAAATCGCGAACCAACCATTGTGAATTGAAAGAATCTTGCGGTGGCATACCATATCGCATAACAGCATTTAAAAATGCTTTACGTTGTCTTGGATTGAAACCAAGTACTTCGATGATACCGTTTACACGTGCAAGCAATGGAGGCAATGGTTTATCTTTTTCTTTATCATTTCTTCCCCTTCTTCGACCACCTTTTTGATTGGTCAATTCACCATCAAGTCTTTCATCAAACTCATCATCATCCGATTGTACACTGAAATCCGAATTGTAATCTGACACATTTTCTTGTACATTTGCTTCTTCTTGATTCTCCATACCATAATTGTAATTAACTTGTTTACGCACACGTTTACCTTAGTGAAAATAAAAAAAATTATCAAAATTATTTATTTTTATCTTAATCAAATAATCTTATAATTTACATACCTTTACCCAATGTTCGTGAAAGATCTTCTTGTTGTTGTTCATAATGATGTCTGAGTAATTTTTCCCAATAAACTGGATCTGCTGTATCTACATCTTGTTTCAAAATTTCATTCTCTGGTTCCTCTTCTTCTTCAATTTCTTTAGCCACATATGCGGCTACCTTAAATGAACTTAAATATTCATTAGCTAACATTTCTTTTTGTTCTATTCCTTCTTTTGTTCTATCCAATAAATCATCAATTGCTTTATCATCATAATGAATCGCTGTTTCTTCTTTGCCTTCTTCTTCTTTAAATAGTTCTTCAGTACCAAATTTAAGAATATCGTCGAGTTCCTGTTTAGA